>ML828390.1:11730-71414 GCA_009831015.1 Picea engelmannii
AATGAATCACTTAATAATTAATCATTCATTAACCCTCATGTACACTATTTAATAATATCCAATTAGAAATATTATTTTATGATATAAATACAATTTAGATAATCTTTAGGATTATTATTAAATTAACCATCTTAATAATTAAGTGTCATTACAGTAGGGAAAAGTCTACTCAAACACTAGGAACACACAAAGGGGAAACCTGATTTGAAGCCAAAATAAGATGGTGATTATCAGATGAAAGCTGATCAATAGCGACAATGATTCCATTTTGAGGGAAATGCATCACATGAAAGAGCATAGACACCACATCATTCATCGCATGAACATAATCATGCCCAATAATCATATTGAAGTCTAAAGGTCCTGACACCACTAATAGATCTACTAGAACAATATTCCCACATGAATTTATAGGAAACTTAGGAATAATCCCCAAACATTCACTAGGTATTATTTAAAAAATTAGAAACTCACTAGTAGATGACACAAGCTTGGGAGAACCCAAAGCTTTCCAAGCCAAGGAGGATAAAATACTTATAGAGGATCCTTCATCTACAATACATTGATGACCGAATTTCAACATAGATTCAATCAGAACTATTATCTGGAAAGGTGCATATGAAAGAAGGTGAGGCTCCAAAAGATCAATCCAATAAAGGAAACCGTCCTAGGACTTGGAGGGAGTGTACCCGAAGAGAGTGGAATGCCCCCTTGTTCACAAGGTACTGAAATGGAAATGCTAAGGACATGGTCAAAACACACATCACTTCCCAAAAGAAGAGTGGCATCAACCAAAAATTGCATCAAAGAGATGACTTCCTTAGACTTTTCACTTTCCAAGAAAAGAGTGGGATCAAACAAAGATTTCATCGATGTGACCAATTCCTCAACCACTAGTTGAATAGGATCTGAGACAACATGGTCAAGAGATGCATCACCCCCAAAAATGAGACTGGTATTGTTGGACCTTGGTTAGGGAAGGAAGCGGATAATAAGGAAGAAAAGGTAAAAAGAGAACTTCGCAGGAGACACAGTGAATGTCACTGGGTCGAAGTGAGAAAAATCACAAATAAGATGGAGCGAGGTATGGAAAAGCAAGCTATTGGATGAGGAGATTGAGGATGACAGATCATGAAGGAAGAGGGACTGGGGACAACTCAACAAGTAGAGAAAGCCACCGTTGGATGCTTTGGAGCACTGCGCGAAAAGGAAGGAAAGACAGGCTGGTGAAGCCCAGAAAAAGTGGATCAAGTTGACCTAGGGTTTTAGACACCTAGGTTTCGGCCTAAGGCTATCGGTGAGGTATTGTAATGTATAAATAAAGGTCAAGAGGACCTGGGTCGGGTTGGTACGATAATGTTATTGATTTAGCTCTATTGTTGTGGTAAGAGATCATTGTATTGTGAGAGAGAAGTACTGAGAGAGAGAGATTTTTGGTATTGTAAGATCTTTTTCTGTGTGCGAAGGTCAAGTCCTGTAGCTGGATGCATAGGAAGGGGAGAGAAAGAGAGAGAAGAAAAGAGGATCTGCTAGTCAAGAGTGCAGACAAGAACTGTATGCTTTGCCTTAATGAATCATAAGCACAGTTTTGTGGACGTAGCCCTAGGGAGAGGGTGAACCACGTACATTTGTTGTTGTGTGTGTGATTGATTCTCTGATCTCTGTCGTTGTTATATTGTTACCTTGTTTATTGTATTAGTTCAAATCTATAGTTGTGAAGGATAGATCTAGCTAGTTGAATGATAGATGCATGATGTATTGTTGTTGTAATAGATCCACTTGATATTCCCCTGGTTGTAGACATCCCTGTCCTACAACCCCCTCATATATTCTTCGGGTAAGACTGCATCTGCTTCACAGGTGTTGCCAAAAGGGCTAGTAGCTAGGGCTTGCTGGTGCACTCTTGGAGTGAACCTCGGGTCTGCCCCTGTGGAAAAAAATGGTTCCGTTGCTGGGACAAGAATATTATTGAGGGAGTGTCAAGGTGGTTCCCATCAAAGATAGATATTCAAAAGTGGACAGAAGATCAAGAGAGGGACTTTGCTGAAGCCAAAAACAAGAACCCGAAGTTGAGTACTGAGGATTGGCTAGAAAGATACATTTTCACTTACATTCACAAGATCTTCTTTGGAGGGATCAATTAGGAGTTGTTTGAGTGGTTGGATAGGTTAGCTAATACCCAGTTCAAGATCAGATTTAGACCTCCTGTGGTTTGGACATTGGTGTTGATACAGAGGGTTAAAAGAGTCGACAACGCTGTATCCAGAGCAGTAGATCATTGGTTTGATAGTACCATTGGAGGGTATATCACTGAGTTTTTTGTTGACGGAGTAGAATCATATAGCCAAGCTGAGAGATACATTTTCAAAGGAACCAGAGGAAATTTTTTTCACTTTCTGAAGAGGAGAATCAAGATGTTGTTGCATGAAAAGAACGTCTTGAAAATACAGTAGATCGGGTGGATTTGAAAAGGTTAATGTTCAAGAACTCGGACAGCGTCAGCGACACAGAAGTGAGGCATACTCGTAGTGGAAGAGTATTTTGAGGGGTTCACCTTGAGAACCTCTTTAAGAAAAACTATAGAGAAGAGGGTTTCTATAGTGGAGAAGAGGCAGATCTGACAAATGAAGAACATTCAGAACCCACCAGAGCAGAAGAAAGGGAATCTGAAGAACTTCGCCGAAATAAGCCAGAAACCTCATGAACTACACAAAACAATGAAGTAAGTACTATTAACCCTCTTGTTGCCTCAATAGTGTTAAGTAATCAGAATAGTCAGAATCATCAGAGTCCACAGAGTACTATTACTAGTAGTTCAACATCTACTCAAACAGGAAACCTAGGCAGCTCCATGGCAGATGAGATGAGGCTCCCTATTTTTAGAGGAGATGGATCTAAAGATCCTGATCAACACTGGTTCCTGTGTGAGGCCATATGGAACATTGAAAATGTTACCGATGAAGTTTTTTAAAGAAACCAGTTTAGCACTACACTAAGAGATCACACGTTGAGCTGGTACATGAAGTTCGTCCAAGGAATTGTGTAGCATAAACTATTGAATGAGATCAAGAACATATTGATTGCAGAGTTTAAGAAACCTAAGTCGGAGTCACAATGTATTACAGAGCTAAAGGAGATCAAGCAAAAGGTCACCAAACTTGTTTGGGAGTTCGATCAAAGATTCAAGACCCTAACTGGAAGATTGAATTTTAAGATCCCAGATGAACAAAACAAAGAATGGTTCATCGTTGATCGTTTACCACATATCAGAGTTCCCCTGATGCATCAAAATATTTCTTCGTAGGAAGAAGCATTGGAGATCACCATGAAGCTTGAATCAACCCCTATGGGAGAATCCAGCTCAGGTATGAGCTAGATCTTGAGCTAGCTAACTAGTTTGTCTCTGCAGGTCGAGGATATGAAGAAGGACAAGGGGAAGGAAAAAAGAGAAGATATTTGGTGTGTAAGATGCAGATCATAAGGCCATGATAAGGAGCACTGTCCCCTGTTTCATGAATATTTATCCTCAGGAGCGTCGAGCCCCCTAAAGCAAGTTAACCTTCCTTGGTGCGAAGTATGCAGAAACCGACATCGCCCCGGTGAGTGCTATTATATGCAGAAGTATGTTCAGACACCCACAACTTGTATTTCACATTATGTAAGTTAGTAGGGCATGATGATAGAGATTGTAGGGCCTTTGACCTTATGCATGAAAGATCAAGAGACATATACAAGATCCAAGATGAAGTGCATCAAGAAGGAAACAATGAACGGTATAACTCCCGAGGAAGAGGAAATTTCAATCCTCATGGTGGATACAGAGGATGAGGATGATGAGGAGGAATGGGCTGAGTCCAAGGAAAAATAACCTATTACAATTGCATGCATCTAGGACATATAGCAAGGGATTTTCATAACCCTTCCACCACCTACAACGATTGCAACTCTTTTGAGCATATCATTGATATATGATATGCTCGAAATATTTGCAATAGCTAAGCTTCAAGAAAGATGAGGACCTCAACAGAACCCACAGGTGCAACTGATATACGTTGAACCTCATGGAGCAGACCCTAGATCCACTATTATTACTCAAGGAGGCGTTGCTAAAGGAGAGGATAGAATGATCCAAGGAAAGATTGCAGAATATTCAGGTATCAGGAAAGCTGCGGAGAAGACTCAGAATTTTGATGCAAAGAAAGAAAGACAAATATTTGAGGAAGAAAGATAGGATTTCAAGCGAGACCAAGGGTCCTCATCAAAAACATGACTAGAAATAAGAGAATATGGAATGCCTCAGGCATTCGATCATTCGGCTTCACCGAAGCAAGGAAAAGAGGTAAGCAAGATCACCGAATTATTATACACTTGTCTTAAGTTAATTCAGGATGAGAACATTGTGCAAGAAATATAGAAGTTAATCAGGCAGTATGAGCTAGGAAAGTTAAACCCCTTACTGAATAGGGAAGTACACCAAATTGGCAAGAAGAGAAGGAAAAATAAAGAATTACATTTGAATTCTCAGATAGGAGAGTATGATATAGACTATGTGGTCCTCGACTTAGGGTTGGAGGTCAATTTCATGACGAAGAAAACCTTGGCATTGATGGGAAAACCCAAGCTGATCTATTCCCCTATCAGGCTTCGCATGGCTAATCAACAAGATGTCAACCCATTTGGATGATTGGAGCATGTCCCTGTGGACATTGATGGAGTTAGAACCTTTGCAGATTTTTAGGTAATTGAAATTGTTGATGACAACTACCCTTACCTTGCATTTCTAGGAATCGATTGGGCCTTAAACAATTCCACTGTTGTTGATTTGAAGAAAAGACATATGACATTTGAAAGAGATGGCCTTAGGGTCATTTCAACCTTAGATCCAGATGAGGGTCAATGATACACATAACCCATCAGAGAAGAAGATCATGCATATGAACTGGAAAACATTACAAACTAACAACTAGATAACGGGATTACATAAACCCTACAGCCGATGGGAATTTGAGTTGGTGAAGTGACAACACATGTTCATCAGATTTAGAAGAAGCACTAGAGAACTAGAAAAACCAGATGTATGAAGTATCTACAAGAATATGTACTAGATTAACCAGAGAAGTTCGCTGGATCGACACAACAGTAAGTAACGTACCCACATTTGATGGTCTGAACCCCTTAGAAGCCTTCCCATCAAATTTTGAAACAAGTGCACCAATACAACAGATATTGTTAGCAATGGATGAGGCCCTAAAATCCATACAAACAATATGGTGGGGGACACATAAAAACAACATCACAGACTAGACACAATGTCGAACCTTGATGACAACACGGTTCTCAACACAAGAAGTAAGTTGTGAAGTAAGGTATACTTGTCGAAGTTTCCCAAAGGACCATGCGTGAAGTTGTGAAGAGGCCTGGAGTGACATTCCTTGAGAACAATGGGTGCACAGATTCATTAACACACTGGACATGACCCCTATCAACTGGTACCTTCAAGCAGAGTTGCACTTCGTCACTGCAGACTGGTAAGGTATGATTTAGAATTTGATCACCACCTTTTTATTTGAGAGTGAATATCCTTCAGTAGACCAAGCATTATAGATTGTGAGACATAAGGTATTCGAAGAGGCATCTAGCCTTCCTATGGAACAAGAGGATGACGAATGGACTGTGCCTCTCTAGAAATTGTAGGGTTGCTACAACATCAATTTCAATGAAGACAATGATCCGAGGAAGGTAAACATCACTGAAATAGAAGGCCAAAGAGATGTGGAGGGACCAAGAGTTGAGCTACCATTTATTGGTCAGCCAATCATGATAAAAAAGGTCAATATTGGAATAGAGGAGACATTGAATCTTGCCAATGTCAGAGATGATTGGGATGATGCTACCATTGACAAGATTATAGAGTTATTGCATGAATATCAGAACTTGTTTCCAATCAAGTTCACTGATATGAATGGAATCAAAAGACCTATGGGAGAGATGAGAATAGCTTTGAAATCAGATTTGAATCTAGTCAAGCAAATACCCTATAGATTGAACCCGCAATACAAGGAAAAAATGAAGATTGAGCTTGACAGAATGCTGGAAGCAGAGATTATTGAACCTGTCAAAGAATTAGAGTGGATCAGCCCTATGGTGGTACAAGACAAGAAGACAGGTGAAATAAGGACATGTGTGGACCTCAAGAAGTTGAATGATGCTTGTCTACATGACCCTTTCCATACACCATTCACTGATGAAGTATTAGACAACGTGGGAGGCCAAGAAGTATATTCTTTTACAGATGGATTTTTAGGATACAATCAGATCCAGATTTCTAAGGAGGACTGCCACAAGACCACATTTGCCTTAGAATGGGGATCCTACCAATACATAGTGATTCCATTCAGACTGAAGAATTCCCCAGACATATTTTCTAGGGTGGTCGTCGAAGCGTTCAAAGAGCTTTTGCATAAAGTTTTAGAAGCTTATTTTGATGATTGTACTATGTTTAGTTTGTTGAAAAACCATATTGAATGTCTAACGGTAATGTTGGATAAATGCATGCAGTGTCAAATTTCCTTGAATATGAAGAAGTGCATCTTCTTCTCACCATTTGGAGTGTTAGTAGGCCATATTGTATGCAAGTAGGGATTGCTGGTTGATCCATCTAAAATTTCAATTATAGTTGATTTTCCACCTCCTACTTTAGTTAAACAACTGCGCATTGCACTAGGACATACTGGCTATTACAGGAAATTCATTAAAGGCTATGACAAAATCACAACACCGATGGAGAAGCTGTTGAAGAAGGAATATCATTTTGGATAGACATATGAATGCCAGCAGAGCTTCGACACAATGAAACAAAAGATGGTCATTTCACCCATTTTGGTTTTTCCAGATTGGAGAAAGGAGTTTCATGTACACTTCGATGCATCTTCTATTACACTGGGAGTAGTACTGGCACAACTAGGAACATGAGACATCGATCACCCATTATCCTTTTCTAGCAGGAAGCTATCTACAGTTGAGATTAACTAAACCACTACAGAAAGAGAAGGATTAGCCATGGTGTACACGCTGCAAAAATTCTGCCACTACTTGCTGGGAGGACACTTTAAAATTTTCACAGATCACTATGTGCTGAAGTACCTAGTCAACAAGCCAGTGTTGGGGGGGGTGAATATGAAGATGGCTTATGCTATTTCAAGAATATGATTTTGAGATCATAATTAAGACAAGAATAATGAACAAGGACCCTAACCACTTGTCGAGGTTGGAACATGGAGAAGAACCCACCAGTTTGGAGGATACATAGCCAGATTCACAACTTCTCTCCATTAGAAATATTGATGACCACTTCGCAAACATTGTCTAGTTCCTGTCAACAAGAATGGCACCTAGTGAGTATACAATCCCCCATAAGAAACAACTAGTGGTACGCTCTTCAGATTTTTCACTTATAGTTGGTCAGCTATACAAGATGGGACCCGATGAGATCGTAAGGAGATGTGTTATGAAGGAAGAGAAACCACTGATCCTCACAGAAGCTCATGAAGGAATTGCAGGAGGACATTACGCAGGGAAAGGAACAACGCAGAAGGTTCTATGAGCTGGCCTTTGGTGGCCTACCTTACACAGAGATGCTAAAGATTATGCCAGAGCCTAGGATGCATGCTAGAGAGATGGGAAACCATCCAAAAGAGATGAAATTCCATTATCACCATATATGAACCTATAATCATTTGCAAAGTGGTCCATTGACTTCATGGGACCCATAAACCCACCAAGGAAGCACATAGGAGCAAGGTATATGATCTGGATTATTTTCGGCATGAAATGAGAGCAGAGATATAATAAGGAAATGCACAGAGATATCACATATTTTCAATAATATAACAGAAATGTATCAGAGATGAAACCATAAACAAAGATATATAGTAATACATGATTTCTATTAATGAAAGAAATGTACAGAGACTGTAAAAATACAGAGTGAAAGACTCGCTAGAATGGTGGCAACTTATCTCTAAGAAGAGATGTGATGGCTACTCACATTCGCAAGAAGATGATTATTACAATGAATCTCTAAGGGCCTTTTTAACATAAGTAAAATCCAAAACTCTAACTCCGGAAGATGAAAAGACAAAAGGTTTGTGGGCCCCGATGGGGGTAGTTGATATGTCAACTTCACGGGGGCGTAACTTTTGCATACGATCTTCATTTGGGGCGCTCAATAGCTTGTTGGAAAGATCTATCCGAGAACTAAAACTTTTGGGTGAGAAACATCAATCTACGATCCATTTTGTTCCCCATTTTCTCAAAAAACATCGTTTAGGGCCTCAAAATGGCCTTGAAAGTTAAAAACTGCTAAAAATAGTAAATTACCAAAATTGCCAAAAACATATTTTGGGCTAGTTGGAGAAGGTGGGTGGCCACCAATATCCACCTGGATCAATCCTCCCTCCTTAGGAAGCAATGGTATCCATTGCATTGAGTTCCCGGGGGAGAGGGGAAAGCAATTGCTGAATCTGAATCTTGGTGAGTTGCTTGCCTTGTTGTAACCGTCACGCTACTTGGTTTGTTGAAGGTCGTCACGAACCTGTGGCTGGAAGGGTTGGACCTTTTTAACCAGTCTGGCTACATGAGATGACTATGTGTAGAAGGAATATTTGTGCTTTTCTGCAACCTTGTAGACCTGCTTCTGGTGGATAGAAGGTGCTTGGGCCGAGGCTGTAGTGGTTGCAATATCCTTTTGTTCCCCTTTTGAATAGATTGTGGAGAAGATGAATTTTGTAGTATGAGATACTACCTTGCGGCACTGTTTAGGTGGGGCAGTAATTGGAACTACCTCTGGTATCCTGTAGAGATGACCCCCCAGAGTAATAATGACACTACGGGGTCGAGACTCATAGATAGCATGGCATTTCCACATATATGGCTAGCCCAAGAGAACATCACAGACATCCAGTGGGGAAACATCACATAATACCTCATCCTTGAAGGGTTGGATGTCGTATGACAATCGACACTGTTGGCTGACATGAAGATCTCGTCCTTGGCGAAGCCACCCGATGCTGTATGGTTGCGGGTGTGGTGTTGTCGACAATCCAAATTGTTTGACGACCTTTGCTGAGATGAGGTTATTTTGGCTTCCGCTATCAACACTAAAATGCAACGAGGTCCCCTTCACCCACATTTGTGAATGAAAAAGGCGCTCCCCCTCTTATGGATCTGTTGGTTCTTCTGGTTGAATTGTTGTGGTCGCGACAATAGTAGTGGGGTCTTTGTTGATGATCTGTCTTTTACCAGTATTTTAGGAATCCGATTTTGAATCAGGGTTTGGCTCCTTGTCTTTGATCTTGGCCACCAATGACTGTTTTGAGCAACATTCATTGGTGTTGTGCCAGGGGATTTTGTGAAAATCTCACCATTTTCTGGTGTCCTTCTTTGTCTTCCCATGACCCTTCTTTTCCTGTGGCTTGGACTAGTTTTTGGGAGACTGTTTGTTAGAGCTGTCTTTGTCATACTTTGGTTGTTGTGGATTTGTAGACCCAAAATCCTGTTTTTTCTGGTGCTTAAATTTTTTTCTCGATTTTAATAGCATATCGATAGGAAGCACCGAGCGATGAGATGTCCAGGAAATCCATTTCAGTTTGGATGTATTTGTGTAGAGCCCCACGGTATTTCAGAACCAAATGTCATTCAGAGTCTTTGATACCCAGCTTGGTGCGCAAGGTATGGAATGTATTGGTGAACTCCAGAACTTCTTGGCCCCTCTCTTGCCGTAGTGTGGTCCATCTCATGTATTGGTCCTCATAGTTGCCAACAGGGTAATACTGTTCCTTTTCTGCATCCACAAAAAAATCCCAAGTGGGCTCGGCCCCATATATTCCAGAATCCTCTATGGAACTCTGCTCCCAGTAAGTTTCCCACCAATGTTTGACATGGGGGAGAACCTTGAGAAGTGTGCAGGTGATATTTTCCTTGTCTAAAAAATTATGAAGAGAGAAATAACCTTCTAGTAGATTTAACCATTTATCTAGGGCATTTGCATCTATTTGACCTTCAAATATGAGAATATCAAAATTAAATTGTACCTTGAAAGATGAGGTGCCTCCAAAGTGGTCACTTGATGAAGATGCACCTGATGCTATCGACAAGCGTTGAAGAATGTGGGAAAAATTCTCCATCATTTCGTCCCTTTGTCGCGTGAGAGCTTGCTCAAGCAACAGACTGATAGGATCGTCTGCTCCATCGTTTTTCTTTTGTTCCGCAATTGAGGGTTTCTTGGGTGTGCGAGAGTGATTTTTCTCAAGAGAGACAAGCTCAAGACCCAACTTTCTATACTCGAACCTCGTCGGGGACATGCACTGAAAAAATGATCAAGAGCAGCCTGCTCTGATACCACTGATCCAGATTATTTTCGGCATGAAATGAGAGTGGAGATATAATAAGGAAATGCACAAAGATATCACAGATTTTCAATAATATAACATAAATGTATCAGAGATGCAACCATAAACACAGATATATAGTAATACACGATTTCTATTAATGAAAGAAATGTACAGAGACTGTAAAAATACATAGTGAAAGACTCGCTAGAATGGTGGCATCTTATGTGTGAGAAGAGATGTGATGGCTACTTGCATTCGCAAGAAGATGATTATTACAATGAGGCTCCAAGGGTATTTTTAACATAAGTAAAATCCAAAACCCTAACCCCGAAATATGAAAATCCAAAAGGTTTGTGGGCCCTGATGGGGGTAGTTGATACGTCAACTTCCCAGGGGCATAACGTTTGCATACGATCTCCGTTTGGGGCGCTCAATAGCTTGTTGGAAATATCTATCCGAGAAATACAACTTTTGGGTGAGAAACATTGATCTACAATCCACATTGCTCCCCATTTTCTCAAAAAACGTCGTTTAGGGCCTCGAAATGGCCCAGGAAGTTAAAAACTGCTAAAAATAGTAAATTACCAAAATTGCCAAAAACATGTTTTGGGCCAGTTGGAGAAGGTGGGTGGACACCGATATCCACTTGGATCAGTATATCATTACTACAACTGGATACTTAACTAGATGGGCTAAATCCAGAGCAGTCAAGGACTGTAGTGCAACTACAGCTGCGTGATTTATATTTGATTACATAATAACTGGGTTTGGATGCCCCAATATCCTTATGAGTGATCAAGGCACACATTTCATTAATAAGACAATTGAAGCCTTGACTAAAGAATTTTCAGTCCACCATAAGAAGAGTACACCTTACCACCCACAAGCAAATGGAACGGTTGAAGCATTCAACAAGGTCTTGGGGACAACATTGACAAATATTTGCAGTGTGAACAAGGATGACTAGGATTTAAGAGTACCTATGGTACTCTAGGCTTATAGAACCACTTGCAAGAAATTAACAATGCAGAACCCTTTCAAGTTGGTTTATGGTCTTGAAGTTGTTGTCCCGATGGAATACTTGGTACCAATCTTAAGAATTTATGCATTTACAGACATGGATGATACCGATGTTGTTTAGGAGAGGCTTGCACAGTTGGTTGAACTGGAAGAAGATCGATTCATTACAGGATTCCACCAGTAGGTCCAGAAGGAACAAGAGAAGGAATATCATGACAAGAACATTCAGAAGAAGGCATTCAAGAAAAGTGACTTAGTACCAGTGTATGACAATAATTTTATAAAACACCAAGGGAAGTTTAGAACACATTGGCTTGGACCATTTGAGATCACCTATGTTACAGAAGGAGGAGTTGTACAGTTGAAGACGTTGAATGGAGAATGGAAGGAAGGGTTGGTAAATGGGAGTCGGCTGAAGTTGTACTATGGAAACCAAATACCTCACAAACTTCAGTAAAATGAAGAAGATCAAGGGCCTAGGTACTAGGTGCAGTTGAAATTAGGTACCAGACACAGAAAAGATAGTCTGCACAAGGAGGAAGAAGAGGCATAAAGTAGGAAAGTAAAGGCTTCACTGCGCAGTCCAAAACCAAATCAAAACAAATGGGTCAGATATAAAGTGCCTCAGGATGAGTCACAAGTGAGTGTTGGGGGCCTGTTGGCCCTCGGTTAGGGAAGGAAGCAGAGAACAAGGAAGAAAAGGTAAAAAATGAACTTCGCGGGAGACATAGTGACTGTCACTGGGTCAAAGTGAGAAAAAGAGAAAAGAAGATGGAGAGAGGTATGGAAAATAAATCCATTGGATGAGGAGATCGAGGATGACAGATCAACAAGGAAGAAGGATCGAGGACAACTCAACAAGTGGAGAAAGCCACCATTGGATGCTTTGGAGCACCGCATGAAAAGGAAGGAAAGATAGGTTGGCGAAGCCTCGAAAAAGTGGATCAAGTTGACCTAGGGTTTTAGACACCTAGGGTTTTGGTAATTAGGGTTTTGGGCACCTAGGTTTCGGCCTAAGGTTGTCAGTGAGGTATTGTAATGTATAAATAGAGGTCAAGAGGACCTGGGTCGGGTTGGTACAATATTGTTATTAATTTAGCTCTATTGTTGTGGTGAGAGATCATTGTATTGTGAGAGATAAGTGATGAGAGAGAGAGCCTTCTGGTATTGTAAGATATTCTGCTGTGTGCAAAGTTCAAGTCCTATAGCTGGGTGTGCAGGAAGGGGAGAGAAAGAGAGAGAAGAAAAGAGGATTTGCTAGTCGAGAGCACAGACAAGAACTGTGTGCTTTACCTTAATGAATCATAAGCATAGTTTTGTGGACATAGCCCTAGGGAGAGGGTGAACCACGTACATTTGTTTTTGTGTGTGTGATTTATTCTTTGATCTCTATCGTTGTTATATTTTTACCTGTTTTATTGTATTAGATCAAATCTATAGTTGTGAAGGATAGATCTAGCTAGTTGAATGATAGATGCATGATGTATTGTTGTTGTAATAGATCCACTTGATATTCCCCTAGTTGTAGACATCCCTATCTTGCAACCCCCTCATAGTTGCTTTGAGTGATACTACATATGCTTCACAGGTGTTGCCGAAAGGGCCAGTAGCGAGGGATTGTTGGTGCACTTTTGGAGTGAACCTTGGGTATTCCCCTGTGCCAACAGGCATCAATCGAAGATGGGATCGACACAATCACTTCATGAACCAACTATTGATTAGATTTTTGGGAAACTGAAGATGACACTGAAACATAAGGGTCTTCAGACAAGGACCACACTCTTCATACCACGAAAATATTAGGGAACACTTGAGTAAGGTGATCTCCTGTGAAAAGATTACAATGGAACTTGGGATTATGTCCAATACATATAGGATTGTCAACTGTATCAATTCCCCCAGCATGACTTGCAGTGCTTGGTGGGTTACCTGCCACATGACTTGCAGTGGCTAGGTGATAATATCCAACATGACTTGCAGAGTTTTGTAACGTTTGTCTAGTATGACTAGTGGTTACTAGAATTGTGCCCCTAACATGACCTGTAGAGACTGGTTTCTTGTATTCAACATGAATCAAAGAGGTTGTTGACATATCACCAAAAATATTCTCATAGGTTAGAGACTTGGTTTCAGTATGAATTTCAGGGACTAGAATCCCCCCCCCCCAACATGACTCACATAGTATGGTTTCTTACCCCCAACATGACTAGTAGAGGTTGGCGACACATATCCAATGTGAATGGAAGAGGTTGGTGACTTATTCTTCTTACCATTCCTCTTCCTATTCATCTTAGACTTATGGTTACTAGTATCCAGACTTTCACTAGAAGAGGGATAAGGATAAGGAGTAGACTTTGCAGATGCAGAAGGTAAAGGATCAATATGCATACGATGCCCCTGACATAAGGTTCTTATCTGAGAAACATCAATAGAACTGGGGACATTCAGAGTGGTATAAAACCAAATTGATAGTCCCACATTCATCCTAGGAATGTTCAAAGAGTCCATCAAGGGGGAACCGACATTTCTAAAGAACAAAAAGAATAAGAATCCACTTGGGAAGGGGTCCCTTGGTTGGTATCCTCAAGAAATTTGTTCATGATGTTCTTATACATAGGTTCATCCCTTACAAAATTTTTCAAGTACATAAAAGTCTCACACAATTACTTTGGTGAACTAGTGGTATAAAAACACATGCCTTATAGGAGGTGAATCTATACTTTCTAGTGAAATACAAGGGGTCCTTCCCAACCAGTGAAGTAGTTGTTCAATAGAATTGAATCAACGATCCAAAAGTGGTGATGCTGACATAACCTAAGACCAACCATACAAAGAAACACTCTAGTAAAAATTCTTCAGAGAAACATCGCAAGAAAAAAAATTCTCCAAAACTTCATCCCAGGTGGATAAGGTCCTAAGTACAAAGTAATGAAAAAGTGGAAACAAACCTTACATATAATGGCATTAGTTGATTAAGTCCTATAAACTAATGAATGAAGGAGTGAGAAGTAGCTATCCCTACCTCCACTGACCATCCTTATCCGATGCAAGAAAAAACACTTCGCGGGCCACCCTCTAGTAGTACCAAAATGTTTTATATGAAATCTATCCCAGGTACCATGGGAAACCCACCGCAACCACCTCTGATATCCCTCGGAAAAACAACTAAGGTCACCAAATCGTATTCAGTGTCTGACGGGTACAATCGACAGTCGATATTGAACATATGGGTAGGGTAACTAAGTCTGAATCCTTGAAATTGCCTCCTCTCATAGAGGTAAGGGAACTGATGAAACCCCCAATATACTATATTTCCACTATGTTTAGTTAAGTTTCGAAGGGGTTATCTCCTTGAATCCCCTTCATGCAACCTCATGTTTAACTCCAGTGTGAGAGGAGCTTCCTGGATATACTTATACAATATTGGGGTTTGAACTCTCCATATCTCAGACTCTTATGGTTTTTTACTGGTCTTGGAAAGTTAAATATCCAATCCTAATCCAAGTTCCTAACCCTAAACTTATTTGTGAACCCTAGAAACAAAGTCTAGTAAATTTTAAGTTTAGCATTCATTTTAACGATTGTTCTTACTCAAAGGGTATGGAAGTGAAAATAATGTTGTTTGAGACTCTTGCAAAAATAAAACTGATAATAACACTAGAAAAGAAAAATTTACACTAATCCTTCAATGAAAAAGAGTTTCAAAAAAGAAAAAAATGCATGAACAATCCTTCAAATCTTCAAATGCAATTTTTTCCTTTCCTGATGCAAAATGCACAATGCAACTTTCAGGAGAAACAAAAGGATTTTATTTCTTATTTTTCTTTTGAAATTCTCTCAAGATGAGAAGAAAAAAAAATCCTATGCTAATATATTTTTGTTTTTCAAATAACAATGCAAAAAAATACAGAGAAAAAAAGAGACCTAACTAGCAAAAAAATGGGTTTTTGTTTTTGTTTTCTTCTTCTCTATACCGAAGAAAAACTAACAAAAGATGCTAAAAGATTTTTTTTTTGTTTTTTTGTTTTTATGTTTTAAAATCCAAGTAAATCACAAAATAAAATTTTTGAACCTAAATAGAAACTCAAGTTTCAAAGAGGACCACAAAATCAACTAGAAAATTGAGATCCTGAGAACAAGACTAGTCTTATAGAAGTTCAATCCAATAGATAAAATAAGGAAAATAAGCATCCAAATATTTTTTTTCTCTAAAAATATGATACTTTATCCACCTACCAACTCCCTAAAAACCTTTCATGCAAAACAGAGTCCAAATGACCCCTCAAACAGTCAAAGCAAGGCCCAAAAAAGCCTAACAAATGATGGAAAATGTTGGACTCCGACCACACTGAGTGGGGGGGGGGGTGAGCAAGTGTAGGCATATTTTTACACTTCTTTCAAAAATTTAGTTATTAATCACTTCAGTCATCATTATTCATTCCTCCCATTCTCAACTACTTGTTTGCATGTAAACATATCTCATCAACATACATCAACAATAAACCATCACCATAAAGAACACAAAGGACACCCGATATATATATATATATATATAAGATTTTGTATTATGTGTTACATGAGACTACAATCTCGAGGGTTTATTAGCACCAACTGAGAAGAGGAATCCAACCCTCAAGTACAAGACCTAGCTTGTAGATAGAATACAATCTGTCAACATGTACGTGGACCCTCTATATTTCAGCATGCATATGTGCATGACCTATCTATACTGTAGAACACATTTGTATGTGACCTTCTACAGTGTCAAACTGCGTACACCTTCAAAAAGACAGGGTTTATGAAACTTCACAATTTCTTCCCTTAAGACCCTTACTGCCTCTATCACATCCACATGTGACCTGTCACTATAACTGACCTATCACTTCCCAACCTATACCATCACCAACCACAAACAAATCTATACCATATAACAACCTATGCATGTTCCTTATGCATACACCATCACAAACAACATAGATATCCTTCAACCATATCAAAACATAACAACTCAAACAACCAACTAACATATAACATATCCATACATCATAACAACCATAAAAAGAATGCCTCAAGCATTCACCATACCATGAGTAAATATAAGATTCAAGACAACATATAACCATACCATGAGTAAATATAAGCATCAAGACAACATATAACCATACCAAAACTTATGTAACAGATCTAAACATGTAGACTGTTGTCCTAGAAACTTGCTTCATACTTCAAGAACCTAGTACTAGCATATGCTCACACTTTTATTGGCCTTTTCAAATATACATGCCCTAGCCTTCTTTACACTCTGGCCCACTACAGTCTGCGTACAACTTAATAAAATTAGGGTTTTCTGAACCTCTGAAATTTTCGCCTTCAAAATTCCTTGCTACCTCAGACTTGCGAAACTTCTAATGCATCCATGAGTACCTGCAATGAACCTTTCACCAAAAATGGATCTTCAATTTAATCAAAATATTCCTCCACATGAGAGACTCTTTCTCTCTTATTTATACTCCTCCAAATAGATTTCTCTAGGGGTTATCCCCTAACCAAATTCCATCTTTTGGGGCTAACCCACTTCTAACCACTTTGTCCACTTACAACCACTTTATCCACAAATAGTAAAGTTTCCACTTCTAGTTGGAACTAATTTGTTTTTAATTGTTTTCTTTTTGCAACCACTTAATCCATGACTAACCATTTTGACCGGTCAACTTCTTCTAGGAGCTTCTAGAATAATTTGACTTCTTTGACCTTCTAGGGGCTACTAGATAACTCATTAGGGTTCTCCAACTTCACATGGCCATAAATCTCTAGTCGTAAAGAGTTATGTGACATTCCACATATCACCGAAAATGGCATGATGTGAACTATCCATAGAGAATAGTCTCACTTGCAAATTAATTAATATTCATTACATTATTCCTCAATAAAACTCTACATTGGTATGGATACCAAACCACTTAACCATTTGGACTTCACAAAGCGTATTCCCATGAGGGATTCCACCATAAGGGGACCACTTTGGAGTTCATCCATTTGGTACTTTCTATCAACCATGAAAAGACATCAATGATATAGTGATACTACAATGATCAACCTTTACATCAATGAAAACACATCACTCTGACACCTCATGAAATGAACCCTCTAACATCAATTACATCCATGACCACATGATCCAACAATCAATACATTAATGATATTACTATGAAAATACTTGAAATCAACCCTTTGACATCAATGACAACATAGTACATCAATACCCCCCTTTAGCATTGATGGAAACACTAACATTGATGTCAACACTAATCATTGATGGAAACACTTGGATATGGAAATGCTCATGCTCCCTCCATGATCATCGCTCCTCATCAATGTTCATCTCACCACATCAATGTGACTATTTCTCCCCCTTTGGAATCAATGGAAAAGGGTATATATCTTTTGGGTTTCTCCCCCTAACTGAACTTTCCCCAAGGGTGCTCAATTTG
The DNA here is from genome assembly GCA_009831015.1 of Picea engelmannii. Classification (NCBI taxonomy): domain Eukaryota; kingdom Viridiplantae; phylum Streptophyta; class Pinopsida; order Pinales; family Pinaceae; genus Picea; species Picea engelmannii. The sequence goes on from ML828390.1 coordinate 29,633, forward strand.
GTTGCACTGTCTTGTGGGATACTATCATTGTATATGATGAATCTCTCCCCCTTTGACAAGGGAAATCAGTTTGATGCAATGTTGGTAACATGGTTTCCAATCATCTCTATCATCTCTCCACCATACATCTGTAACCAATAATGGGATGAATAATAACCCCCCCATGTGGGTATGTCTCCCCCTATATTCTATGCAATAATAACAATATGCTATCATTGCAATTTGCAAATTTTGTTTCTCAACTGGAACATGGATCAACTTCTCAAGAATGATCTTCTCTTACTATGATGATCCTTGGGCATGTCCATGCATCAATCATATAAAATCATTCCATACCATACGTCAAGTGTATGTCAATCATACATACTATCTCATGCATCAATCATGAAAAAAAATATATGTCAACAATGAATCATGAACAAACCATCAACCATGTACATCCTATGCCATTCCATGTTCCAACCATGCATATCAACACAATACCATATACCATAATGAAGTGCATCAACCATATGGAAAGAATATGTGCCAAATCTATACAAATCCTATATCAAGATCATCAACAGGTGCCTCTATCAATGACCAATAACATCATCAACCATACAACATGCCAACCATGTTCCTCAAACAAGTTTCATATCACACATGATATGCCTCTATCATAAACCAAGTTCCATATTTCAAGAAAATGTATCTCAATCATCAAGCATCAATCATGTACCATATGCCATCAACAAATGCATCAACCATGAACCAAACATGTATCACCATTGGTACCAAGCATATGCATCAACCATGCAAGAAACCTCATCAATATGTACCACAATCAAGATATCCATACATCATCCATAAACCATGTGCCGATGATACTACTAGCAAGTGCCTCAAATAATGTATCAAGTCTGTACCAATAACATGCATCGAGATATGACTCATCAATCATGTACAACATCACCACCTCATCAACTCATCAACTATATGTCCCAATATTTATCTCAACCATATGCCAAATACATGCACCAAGACATCCTACAAATATGCCTCTAACAATACATCACAAAATGTATCAATGGAGCTCACATATGTACCATTCATGTACTACAACATATCTGCCTCAAAAACCATTCATTACAAAAAGTACTAAGAAGCCAATAGTACCTCCAAAACATGTACCAAGAGTGCCCCTCAATAGATCAATGATATATCTCTATCTAGCATCACATCATCATGATATATATCATAAACAAAGTGTCATAAAATCACTGATAAAATACATAACATAACCAACACTGTTCCTCAATAGAAAATGACTCAATCCACACTCTAGGGTTAATACCATGCATCCAAGATAGTAATCAAGAATATGCTCCAACACTCAACCATGTATTATCACCATACATTAATCAAACATACAAAAAAGCATGAAACCTGAAGCATACCATCTCATACCCTACAAAAACAAAGTTACATCATTAAACCATGTTGCAACTCACATGTACACCCCTCTTTATGATCTTTTTCCCATAGGAATGTGACTTCACCGCATACATATTCCGTATGTATGTGAATTTTCTTAATGAAGACCAAATATATACGTGACTATTCCCACATAATCCCACGTATGCCTCATAAACTGTAAATCTTAAGCTTGCCTCATGGTTGCCATTCTGTTTTGGTTGTTCAGTCTTCTTCATCCACTTCTGAGAGTGTCCCAACTTCTCATAACTTGAGCTTTGAGCTTCCATATTTTCAAAATTTTCTTCCTTCCTAGTTTCATGTGCTCTTCTTTCCATATTATGTGAAGTACTCATCATTAACTATCTCCTTGAATTCCAACAATCCTAAGCTTTGTGGCCAAATCCATTGTAGTTGTAACATCTCATGATATGACAATGTGCAACAATGTGTCCCACTTGATTACATCTCTAACATATTAGGATGTTATGGTACATTCAAACATTTTTCCTTGCATAATGTTTGCAATCCAAATCATTTTGACCATATTCATTACATGAGAAGTAGTGACCATGAAATGTTTTTTGTACCTTTTCCTTGGTGTCCACCTTGAAGGTGTCTCTCTTTTGAATTTTCTTTGGGGTGTAATGATGGCTTCTTTGTGTCTTCCTTGCTCTATTCTTCTAAAATTTTCCTTTCCTTGTGTAGGTGCTTTACTTGCATATTTGTTTCCACCTTTTGAGAATTAAGGACTTACCTCATGCTACATAGAAGTGATAGACTCAAAGTGTGTTGTTTCCTTGTTGTATCCAAGACCAGATTTATCCTTAGGTGATCTTTGATAATTCAAGATTTTATCCAAGATTGTTGAGTTGTTCATGAACCTTTTTTAATTCTCTTCTTTCCTTATGGCTTCTTCAATTTGGGTCTTCATCTTGACATTGAATTCAAGGATTTTTCTAAGCTCATCATCTATCTTCTTATTTTCTTTTGCTTGAATAATTATATCAGTATTTAGTCTCTTGATCTTTTCTTCTTGTTTGATGAGTATTTTCCTTAATGCCATGGTATACCTTTGGTAATTTTCTAGGGATTCCTTAATGTATTCATCAAAATCAATATCAAAAGTACAATAATAATATTCTTCTTCTAACACATCTAAAACTTTATCTTTGAGCTTCAACAAATCTTCATATTCATCTATAAGATACCTGTTAGATGATTCTACACAACCCTCTTCTACTTATGTGTCCATGGATCTCCTTAAATATTGTAAGGCTTATGATGAAGGCCTTCTCTGATACTAATTGTTGGACAGGCTGACCACACTGAGAAGGGGGGTAAATCAGTGTAGGGATCTTTTTACAATTCTTTCAAAAGTTTAATTAGCAATCACTTCAATCATCATTATTCATTACTTCCATTCACAACTAGTTGTTTGCATGTAAACATATCTCAATAACATACACCAATAATTAAAAATCACCATAAATAACACAAAGAAAACCATATATATATATATATGTGTGTGTGTGTGTGTGTGTGTGTGTGTGTGTGTGTGTGTGTGTGTGCGTGTGTGTGTGTGTGTGTGTGTGTGTGTATGTATGTATGTATGTATGTATGTATGTATGTATGTATGTAATATTTTGTATTATGTGTTACATGAGACTACAATCTTGGGGTTTTATCAAAACCAACTGAAAAGAGCACCAACTCAAAGAGAGAACCAACTCTCAATGCAAGACCCAACCTACATATATCAACACCAACTGAGAGGAGGAATCCAACCCTCAAGTACAAGACCAAACTTGTAGACATAATACAATATGTCAATAGGTACATGATTTGCCTATACTACATCACACGTATGTACATGGCCTGTCTATATTGTAGCATGCTTATGTACATGACCTCATCCACTGTCAGCCTATGTACACCTTCAGAAAGATATGGTTTCTAAAACTTCACAAATTCTTCCCTTCATACCCTTTCTTCCTTTTTCACATCCACCTGTGACCTATCACTGTAACCATCCTGTCACTGCCCAACCTGTACCATCACCAACCACAAACAATTCTATACCATATAAAAACCTATCCATGTTCCTCATGCATACACCATCACACAACATAGATATCCCTCAACCATATCAGAACATAACCACTCAACCAACCATCCAACATCTACCATATCCATACATCATAACAACCATACAAAGAATGCCTCGAGCATTCACTATACCATGAGTAAATCTAAGCATCAAGACAACATATAAGAATACCAAAACTTTTTTAATAGATCTGAACCTGTAGACTGTAGTCCTGGAAACTTGCTTCAGACTTCAGGAACCTGGTACTAGCATCTACTCAGATTTTTCTTGGCCTTTTCAAATATACGCGCCATGGCCTTCTTTATCTCGCATATGTACACACCCTCACTCACTATAGCCTGAATACAATGTCAGAAAACTAGGGTTTTCTAAACCTATGAAACTTTCACCTTCAAACTTCCTTTCTACCTCATATTGTGGAACTTCTGATGCATCCATCAGTACTTGCAATGAACCTTTCACCAAAAATAGATCTTCAATATACTCAAAATATTCCTCCACATGAGATACCCTTGCTCTCTTATTTGTACTCCTACAATTATCTTCCTCTAGGGGTTATCTCCTAAAAAAATTCCTTCTTTTGGGGCTAACCAACTTCTAACCACTTTGTCCACTTACAACCACTTTTACTTATAACCACATTGTCCACATACAACCACTTTATCCACAGATAGTAAACTCTCCACTTCTCGTTGCAACTAATTTATTTTTAATTGTTTTCTTATTGCAACCACTTAACCCATGAACAACCATTTTGACTAGTCAACTTCTTCTAGGATATTCTAGAATAATTTGACTTCTTTGACCTTCTAGGGGCTACTAGATAACTCATGAGGGTTCTCCAACTTTACATGTTCATAACTCTCTAACTTTGAGGAGTTATGTGATGTTCTAGATATCACCGGAAATGAAATGATGAGCACTATCCATCTAGAATAGTCTCACTTGAAAATTCACTGATCTTCATTACATTATTCCTCAATCAAACTCAACATTTTTGGGGATACAAAACCACTTAACCATTTGGAATTTTCAAAGAATATTCCCGTGAGGGATTTCACCATAAAGGGACCACTTTGGAGTTCATCCATTTGGTAGTTCCTATCAACCATGAAAAGACATTAATTATACAATGATACTACAATGATCAACCTTTACATCAATGACAACACATCACTATGACACCTCATGACATCAACCCTCTGACATCAATTACATCCATGACCACATGATCCAACAATCAATACAATAATGATATTACTATGAAAATAATTGAGATAAACCCTTTGACATCAATCCTTTGACATCAATGAGAACATAGTACATAAAAAAAATCACCTTTTAGGGGATGTACGCGATTCTCTCCACTATAGGTCCTGTATATAAGATTATGTATGCAAATTTGGTCAAGAAAAGTAATGTATGTATGTGAATGTACTCAATCAAACCCATGTACACCCAAAAAAATACCATCAAACTTGAGGGAGGAGGGTTGAAAGACTCATAAAATATCAGAGAAATCAAGAGAATGTTAAACCAAGCTTCAAAACGAAAAAAGAGATTCAAAGAGAAATTCAACCAAGAAGCACTCCTAACGACCCAAAAAGAGAGATTCCATAGTGGATTCACCCATTTTGTTACAATTTTTTTCTCCCTATGGTATTTGGGTCACAACCACAACATATCAAAACCCAAGGAAACTTGTTTCAAACTCTAATCAAACAATCAATCAGGAATAACTACCTATGATAACTAACTTTTAGGAAAAGGGAAGAATAGTGCACCTGGAATCATACATTCATAGTATATCCCACTTGATGTTTTTTGCTAAGTAATTCCTTCTCAACAACCTTCTAAAATTTCTGCAGACAAAGAAATATGCAACTGCAAGAGAATAGTTATCCACTAACTAACTAATTGTAAATAGTTTAGAGTCAATGTTAGATTGAAAATAACATACATATAATATCACCAGAATCATAAATTAACACAAATAATCGGACGAGAATGAGAGTTATTTCATTAATGATAGAAAAAGGGGTTGGTTACAACCTATAACTGTTGTGGCACCATCCTGGAACTAGGATCCAAGTTCCTCCACCCAAGGCTGAAAATATATAGGAGTGCCTCCAACATTTTGCACTCAATAAGGTCCAAGGAAGACAAATGTGCTCTTCCTGACAAGATAAGGTGAATGCGAATTCTAGAAACAAGGGTTTCCAAGCAAAGGGGACAATATCAAACACTAGGGAAACATGGTGCTTGAAAGATAATATTCAAAAGGATAGAATAATGGTGCATTTGTTAGCCATCTTGGTTATATTTTTCCTCCACCCAGAGGCTCTCTTTTATACTCCATTTTGATATTTGGAGTTGTTATGTACATGATTTAGGAAGTTAGGGAACAAAAAAGCACGTAAAATACTCCCAAAATGTCAGGATTACATTTTTTTGAGCCAAATTTAACATGTATGGGGGTTACTAATAGGGAACTCATGTACTTATGGGATTTTCTTTAAGGAAAGTTGCATACACTTTGATAAATGGGGTTTTAAAATAAGTTTTTGAGGAGGAAAAGGGGGATTTAAGTGCTGCAAGCAAGGAAATGGATGTAAGATAGGTCAATGAGTCATCATATGGATGTGTAATGGAGAATGATGTTGTAACAATGGTTAATCTCTCATCTTCCTCATTGGTGCTAATTCACGTGCTCTTGGTCTGAGCATGAAAATAAATGGCTGTAGGATGAAAGCCATTGTGAGATGGATGTGAATAAGTTTTTATCATTCCAGAAGGGAATGGATGCCTATGTGCATGAGATTGATGGTAGTTCTTAAAGAAATATCCATAGATAAGAATCCTTGGAGTTTCCAGCATGGTGATTTCTTGACCAGTGGCACTGGAGCCCTAGAGAGAAATTGAACAACTTGATGGATTGCATGGCATATAAAGGGGTTCATTTCTTTGGGTTGTGCAGGATGAAGGGGAAATAAATCTAAAAATTAAGATTGATATGTGGTTGGGGAAACCTGAGAGTTAGTTAACCAACTGTTGTGTGTTTTATACTTGGCCTAGGAGCCATCCTTGTAGACTCATAGATTTGGCTTAGGGGTGACCTGTTGTTGAGAATTGGAACAACAATGTCTATGGTTGGGAGGAACATCCTTAGTTTATATCCAATTGGTGGATAATTCAATTAATAATAAATGCTCTAATTTTTTTTTTGTATAATGTATATTCCATTATGTATTTATTTATCTATGATATGTATTTATGTGTGCATGCTTGTTGTTTATTTGTTGTGCATGGCACGATGTTTCTGTAATGGATGGTTTAGCATGTTCTTGATTATTGCATGTGTTGAATCCATGTTTCTTTATTTTAAAGAATGGAACAAAAATTCATAATTGGTCTAATAGGGAGAATATGGAAACACTCGGGAAATGGGTATGTTTCATATCAACATTTGAAATGATATATTTGGTAATTGATGTATCAAGTATGTTACAAGTTAGTTTCATATAATTTTTGGAGATCATTTTGAGGTAGCGTGGCCCAACCTGGTGGTTGGGTACATTACAAATTGGTATCAGAGATTTTGGTTCAAACATCGGACTAGCATGGGCCAAAACGAGTGCAAATTGATTAGATTTGATGTCACATAGTTGATTTGTATGAATTTGGGGAAATAGAGTGAAACAAATTTGAGAGAAAATCCCCAACTGTGTGAAAATATATGAGTTTGAATGAAATAAGACTATTTAAGAAGTTTAATGGAGTCGATATGGATATTTGTAGAGTTAGATTCGACCTACAAGATTGAAAATTCATATTTTTAATGGTTGTTTTAATGATGGGAATAATTTGATCAATTGGCAACCAAGATCATGTTCAATCTTGAGATCAACAACCAGATTCATCCTTGAAAATTTAAAAAAAATGATAAATTTTTGAAGTTTGAAAAATTTATGATGTCAATGATCGAGATTCATTTCGGAGGTTTGGAAAAGGAGGAAGATGGATGGTTCCTATCCATTTTTTTCCATTTGGAAAGTCATTAAAATCAATTGTTGATATCATCTTGGCTGGGAGATCAGTGATCCAAATTCACCTGGGTTTTGGAAGAAATTGTCTAAGTGTTGAAGTTCACCATCTAAGATCGCTAATGGCTCGGGGATTGATGAGTTTGGAGAAGTGTTAGAGTTTGGACAAATGAAACTAGAGATCATTTATGGTTGATGGATTAGGGATCAACGAGTTTGGTGAAGTGTTAAAGTTTGTCCAAAGGACATCTAAGATCACTGATGGATGACAGATCATGGATCGCCAAATTTAGTGTGAAGTTCAGATTCTTCCAAGATAAACTATCGATGGACGATGGATAAAATAGGGTGATCATGTGTCATGCCACATCAATGTCCACATGTCATTCCATGTCATCCCAATTGATGCCTCAAGATGACATGTCATTCCATGTTGACATCCACGTGTCATGCCATGTCAACATAATTTCCACTTCAACGAAGAGACAGTTGGTCGTCGATGGTCAGGTTTTAGTGATATTTGTGAGAAATCTTGGTTTTCCAATGGATATGGCCGATGAACAATTATTGGGTGTCGACGAGATTCATGGGAAACTTGTGGTTCACGAAGAAAAATGGTTGAATATTGATGGTCAATGATTGGGAATAGGGGAGATCAGTGGGAAATTTGGTTTACGAAGGAATTAGTTGATCGCCGATCACCGATAAAGAGAATATCAATGGTCCATATTGCTTTCGATTTGAGATTGACGATGTAGATTGCACTTAGGCAAAATTGTTCCACGGTTTCAAAAAAAAAATCTGGAGCCATTTTCATATTTGGCCATAATTGGAGCATATTAAGTTAGATCGAAATGAAAATTATGGTTTTATCTACAAATAAGAGATCTACAAAAGCTCCAGATAAGGCCCTTGTCTAATTCTGCTTGGATTTGTTAGAAAATGGAAAATAATGATTTTTAAAGATCTGGGTCCAGATTGTTGGCATAGGTCCAAATTAAGATAAAACTCTTGGAGAGAGTCCATTAAGTAGACATGGAAATAACCCATGAAGGAACTGAATACATCCTAAGGGGATTGGAATGCAGATACTCAAATAGGCCAAAATCCACCATTCGAAACCACATTTTTTAGGACTTTTGAGATTTCAAGAGGAAAAGTGACCCAACATCACAAAACTAGAAAATTTTGTTTATGTGACATTTTATATACTTATCAATAAAAACAACTTTGGTTTAGTGAAATGTTTCCATAAGTGAAAAAATTGTGAGATAGCTAGTTTTGCTAAAAATTCTAAGTCTGGAAAAATGGGTGAAAAAGGACAAAGTTGCAGATTCCATATTGTTGCGGATTTTTACTAGAACATCGGATTGAAAATATGAGATTATTTATGGACTCTTTGTTATTATTATTATTATCTATTTCTCTTAAAAATGTTTCTCTATTTTCTGACATATTTTTTTTGTAGTTGACAAAAGTTATCATTTCAATAAAATTACACCAATGGAGAAAGTGCACAAAAGGGGTGAACATGGCTTTTTCAGGAAGCCATAAATTTCAACTCATAGATCAAAATGAGGCATGAGTATATTCGTTGGAAATCTGACTTAGGGGAGAATAAAATAGAATTATAATAATTTGGAGAATTGTGATATAATTCTTCAAGAGTTGAGCAAAAAGTGGACATGTAACATTAATTGACATATTTTTATAATATGCATAATTCTAACAAAAATAGTTTCTTTCACATTTTGCATAATTATAGGTATAATAATATAAATTCAAGCATGGGATTGGATATTAGAGTCATAGAAGCATGGAAGACCTTGTAGAAGTTAGCTGAGGAAAAAGAAAGAGATACAATGCAAGAAATGAAAAGTCGATATAGAACTCAAGAAGAGTGGAACAAAAGAATTATTAGTCAACTGCTACATAATCTGAATGAATTGAAGGAACAAAAACAAGAATACTCACAAAGGATGTGAATCTAGAAGGTGAAGCATGTCATTATTGGGCATAGAAAGAAAAAGTAAGACTCCATATCCTTGAAGGTAGAGATGTGTAGATAGTTGCAAGATTGATGTGAAAGAGAACAAGGAGCTTAAGAGGTGATGTGTGGATCATCTCTATGTGCCAATCATGGGAGTGTCTTGGAAGGATTTTCTATATATGAATTAGATAAATTTTCTAAAATTACTCGTAGCAATAAATCCACTTATGATATCAGAGTTCATAGTGGGAGCGAGATACCAATGCAGAGACATCAAGGATAAAATAATGAAGGTTATTTCACTGGGAAAGTGCCACTGACTGAAAATAGACTTCCAATGGGAATGGTATTGAGTGAAAGAAGTATGTATTCATAGGGATTTGTTAAATGAAGTGAAGAGAACTATTTCCCAAAGTTGTGAAATCCAGTGGACAACTAGAAGTAATAGGAGGGATGTAGAATCTTTATGGGTAAATTGATTCAAAGATGTTGTGGTAGTAGAATGGTGGAATGTTGTGAGATGCCTCATTCCAAGGTTTTGGAATGTTTCATAAAGGAAAAGTTCACTATGACTGTCTAAGAGAAGCTGTTGCAAACAAAACACATTGGTTGGATTGAAAAATGGCCAAGTGGAACTTGGTTGGAAAGTGTTCAGACCAGAGAAAATTAGTGCAAATGAGTAGAATGGAAGCACACAAGGCAACAAGGATCTAAATAAATTCAAGGAAAACCAACTACAACACAAATAAATAAATAAACACGTGAATTGAAATAGAAATGCACTAGAGTGCATGATGCATACAAAAAATCTATAATGCATATGCATTAGTAGGCATGTGGAAAATTAATGCTTTGTGTATATGGATGTGCGTTTGTGCATATGTACATGTTTGGATATGCATATGGAATTCTTGTGGGATTAGAATAGTATGTTGTTATTCAATAATTATGTTATGGAAATTGAGTATGATTGATGATGGATTATGTATTCAGGAAAAATGATATAGCATGGTAAAAGACATGGATGTTTCTACTTCTTATGACTTTCATCTATGTGAAGACCCATGGGGATGGTATGAATGGTGATAAAAAGGATAGAGGAGGAATCCTGTGAGCTTCTACAAATACCAACTGATTAGGTAGCATCACAACCATGCAAGTATGCATTTGATTGCTTCTGATGTTGAAGGGAATTTCCATAAGAATTCCATGATTTAATTTTTTGGATATTTAAATTGATATGTAATGGACAAAGGTATAGAGTTTATAAATATTGTTGATGCTAGAATTCACTTGGTTAAAATGTTAGTTTCATATTGTGTTATTATTGGTTATGATATCATAACCATTTCAAATCAAGAGACACACTCCTGCTATAGTAATGAATATCCATAGAGATATTCTTATGTGAGACCATGATATGGTTGGATATGGAAGGGTTGTATCGCTATGTGATTTCTTAATGGTATATATTGTATATCTAATGTTTGGATTGGAACCTATTTTCCAACACCGAAGATCACTTAAGAATTATATTTTTGGTGTTGTGTTTGGGTTGAAAAGGAAGGTATCCAAATAGTCAGGCAAGCATTAGAAAATGTGTGGATGATGTGTTGAGGCATTGAACAGACCTTCCATCTCACTGTGGTGGAATGCATGACATAGTTATGTGGTATTATTTGGTCAATGCAAGGATGGATTGTGTACATGTGACCATGGGTATTGGCACCTTGATTTTTATTTGATTGGTAATTATTTGTTGCATTATGAAAATCCTTTGGTGCTGAAAATGCATAACAATGAGTGGTTGAATTATATTTAATATGAATATTAGTTGAAGGTGATTGCATTTTTGTTTGTTACAATTATGGTATCACTTTTTTGAGTTGTTGAAAATGTTATAAGTGGTATTAAGGGAATTAATGAAAGCATTTTGGTGAATTCATCTATATGTTATATAACATAGAAATGATTATGATAACAACTGAAATGATGTAAGTATTGCTAACTCATGAAGTTAAGAAGACTTCATGAGATGTTATATATTGCAACAAGAAAGTTGCAGGTTAAATTAGTTACATAATGATGAATCACAAAAAATATCTATTGAGGGAACAAATTAATAAAAATATTGATGGCTAGAAGAAAGACAAGGTTGGTTGATAATACATGTGTAGAGGATGATGGGTTCATTCTAGTTAATAGTTGGATTAATGGAAGTGATTGAGTTGTTGTTGTAAACAATTCTGAGATCACTTTGTGAAACTTTTTAATTGTTGCCATGAAGATGTATATTTTTTATGATATGATGACAATTTGTTTGTTGAGTGGAAATTGAAGAAATTGCAGGTAGAATGGTATTGGATATGGTAGGGATGTAAACCCATAAGGAAGACTAATATATAAAACTGAAACAAACAAACATTATGAGTAAAAACCTCATGGTCGAGGAATTTTATTTTCCTATACAAAACATATTTGGAAATTTATAATTAAAAAATGTAATGATATGCTAACAATTGGTTTGACTTAGTGAAGGGTGAGAAAATTGCAAGACGAATGGCCTTAGGTATGACACTATTGTGAGACATTATAAGTATTGATGCCTACTACTATAAGAGCCAAATGAATTATGAGAAGGAAACTCATGCTTGGGAAATTATGTTTTCCTGTATAAACATATTTTACATTTAATGAGTAAACATTTTATAATGATATATCATGATGATTTTAATTGTGTAAGACATATGAGATGTTAGCTATTGAAGTTGGGAGTCTAGGAAGAAGAGAACGATAAGGAAAACAAGCTCAAGGACAAAGGCATGGAATGAAGAAAGTCCAGTGGACTTGTTGCAACTGGAGTTCCTGGGGTAGAAATTATGAGAATTCTTGGTTGAGTGCACTAGAGCCCTGAAGGGAGGTGGTACAACCCAAAGGAATATAGAGAAGAGAAGGGGGTACACTCCTTTGGTTGTGTAGGATGATAGGGTATGAGAGCTTGTAGGTTGCAACTACTACCAAAATTATAAATTGTGAGATCAATATGCATGTTTTGAGTCAGAGTTCCTATGTATACATGTTTTTAGGTTGGAGTAACTATTTATACATGTTTGTATGCTGGAGTGCATATGTATATAAGCATTGGATAGAATTATTTTGTAATGTAAAGGACAGGGAGACTAGAATTGTAACGCTAATAACATATCTATAGTGTTGTGCAGTCAAGACAATGCCAAAATAAGGGGAGTGGGATGTAACACCCTGGTTTTGATCCCTATGAACTAGAATGTATTATTTAATTGTGATTTAGGATGGTGAAACGATAATGTTGGAAAGGGGGCAGAGTTCCTAGGAAATGTAATACTTCTATATAATAATAATAAAATACATCGTTAGTTGCAAGATGGAAAATGACAAGATATAGGGAGCTATGATTCCACGAGAGAGGGGTATAAATGGGCTAAGTATTTCATTTATATTTTATTTACCCATTTTGGTTTGATTAAGGAAAGAGGTTACATGAGATTCTTAGGGGGAAGGCCATGTGGTTCTTTATTTCATGCAATTATATAAACATCCCTTGTGGGTTGTTTTGGGGGTTGTTCTAATTTCACTGTTACACTCTTTTATTTGGTTCTTCATTCATTTTTAATCACTCATCTTCGCCATTGGTGTTAATTTGTGTACTCTTGGTCTGAGCATGAAAAATAATGGATAGAGAGGAGAGATGTTGTGATATGGATTTGAATAATTGTTGATCATTATAGAAGGGAATGATGCCTATGTGAATGAGATTGATGGTATTTCTTAAAGAACTATACGCAACTGAGAATCTTTGGAGTTTTCAACATGGATATTTCTTGACCAGTCGCAATGGAGCCTTGGAGAGAAATGAAACAAATCAAGGGAATGCATGGCATAGAAATGGGTTCATTTCTTTGGGTTGTGTAGGATGAAGGGGAAAGATAGATGGAAATTATGATTGTTGTATGGCTAGGGAAACCTGAGAGCTAGTTAGCCAACTGATGTGTGTTTTAGATTTGTCTTAGGAAGAATCCTTGTGGATTCATATCACTATCTTAGGGGTGACCTACTATTGAAAATTGGAATAACCATTGTTGTAGGAAAATCTCCCTGCGGACAGGTAGATCGCCTCTAAGAGCTTGACCCTAACTCTAGACAGAAAATGCTTAACATGGACACTGACTTCCTTTCAAATCCATTTAAACTAACACATGAGAAGGAAGTATGACAGGGGTACCTTTTATCGACATTTGTCCCTGCACGCTCTGAGTTGCGCTCCAATCCTTTTCTCCTCGCTGAGTTCTGTGGACAAAGCAAGATACGACCACTTCCTACTCTATTGATATTGGCTTGAAAATAGATCTATCAATAAATGATAAGTTCATGTAACATTAGACACAAACTAGAAAGAAACAGGCCAAGCGTGTCATATTGATGAGAATAATGACAGTAGTACTTACAATCGTAGATGCGAATGTGACATCTTCATCAAGTCCTCTTCGTCTAACCCTTGTCTGAAAGATCCACAACCTGGATAACAAAAACTTCACTGATCACTCTCCTTTGGCTGACTGTGAGTTTCCTCCAAGATCATAATTTTCATATCTTCAATTCTTTCCCCTTTCCACCATCATAGAGCCTATTTATATAGGTTAAGAAGAGCTTAAACTCTTAAGTTATATTTGGAACAAGTTGGAAACCTTCTCCTTAGATCAGGGATATCTTGATGAAACCAATAATTTGAACACAACTGCCTCCTAATATCAAAAGATCCTCCCCTTATTCTCCTCAACGGGCCAACTACTACCTCAGATTAGGAAATCCTCCCTTAGAAGGGGCATCAGAGCACTGTAGCACTCCCTAGTAAGCCTTAGGGGAGTGCCAACACTTTCAAGATGAGAAGCACTCCTTCAGAGGGGGTTGGGGAGCATTATAATGCTCCCTGAAGCCTTGTAGGGGAGCGCCAGCGCTTCTAGGGCTGAAATGGGGGAGCGCTCCTCCTCAAAACCTTTGTTTCAGGGTTCTCTTCAGGTGTCAAGAGTTATTTGACTTCAGTAAACTAGTTCTCCTTCTTCAAATCAAGCATATGAGATGTTATAAGTGTCTCCTTAGTGTCGTTTGTCATGGCAGTATGTTTGAACATCATTTGCGACACTTGTAACCAACTTGCGACACTTGCGAAAGTTGTAAGGAAGATGCGACACTTATGACAATTTAGAGGAACATGCGACACTTATCCAGCTGAGTAATTTTGATGTGTAACAGAATTCCCCCCAAAGTATGAAGTTAGAAGATGCCAACTGATAACTGAAATACTTTGTAGATGTCCAAGAAAGGGTATAGACTCGAAGAACCTGACAGAAGTTGCACACAAACATCCAACAAGTATCATGACATATTTCAAAACCCAAGGCAGGCATACCTATGCTTGGCTGATCAAGACTTAACAAGATATGGCCGCCATAAAATACACTGCGGATCCATAATTGCATTGATAAAAAGGTATAGCCACCAAAGATACAATGTGGATCTATACTCTGATGACTCGGACTGATCGTAGCCACGAAGAATACACAATGGATCTATGAGATGACAAGACATAACCACGACCAATACAAAGTGGATCTATGTTACAGTGTATGTGTTCTTTGTCCAATAGAAATTCCTTCGCAGCTTGGGCAAAGCATAGATCAAAGTGATTGCTCAACCCAGGGTCTTCTTACCAATCCCAACATGGCACGGATCTGACCATGCGAATAGATGTCTTGACGTCGAACATGGAAGAAACCACTTGATTACCAGTCAATGGTGTGAACCGTTAACAAGTGCGAGGGAGATCACCATTAATGTCGATGATTCCCAAGGTACCCTAGTACATTCCAGCGAATGTGAATAGATGAGATGAGGTCGAACATCTGTGGAATCATTTGATTAGGGGTCAATGATGTGAACCCATTGTCGAATGTGAGGAGGCCTGCCATTGAGGCATGCAGGTCCCAAAGTACTAACTAGTTTCTAAGTCTGATTCCCGGATAATGTGTTGGATTCGACAGGAATAGACTCGTCGAGGGAGGGCCTTGATGTATCCCCCATAAATGACATGAAATGGACATGGAGATATGTTTGGCAGATAAAATGGACATGGACTGACATAGGTTTTGAGACAAGATACTTGGGATGGCTGACTCTCGAGATGAATACTTCCCTTGAACACTGGGGCACAACAACAAAACATGACATGGACCAATATTATGCAATGGGTATTGTGACTTGCATCGGGTGACCCAAAGGAGTGAAAGGAAACTCAAAGGATTGGCTCAGTGCAGAGGTTTAGTGGTTTATGATATATGAAAATGACAAAGTGTCGTGTTCAAGGGCGACTCTAAGAAGTGTTGGATGATGTTCTCAAGAGACTGCTTGGCTTGCTCCTTTCAATTTTTCCCCCATCCAGATGGACAAGTAACTCTTTTTGATTTAATGAGCTCGAGGAGGATAACACATGCTCGATATAACTCACCTTCGGTAAGTTCCTCTTCCTTCGTTTAACGAACCAGAAGAAGTAAGGGTTCGTTCCCATATGGGCCTGTCGATGTGTGCTTTAACGAGTCCAAAGACAAAAAACTCGAAGGTTTTTTGGGATTATAGAGTTTGGAAAAACACTTAAAAAGAGAACTCTCTCAGTTCCTTTTTCGTACAGTAGTCCAATGATACTAAAAAAGGGTTAAACTATCGCTTGAAAGACGCCCTTTCTGACCTTTTAATGAGTGTGAAAGGAAGCAAGGTCACTCAACAATCTTTTCATATTTAGAGAGTCTGAAAAGGGTTTAAAGGAGACTTCATGGGGGTTCCTTTTTTGTGTATTTGTATCCGTATGAGTATGAAAAAGAGATAAAATTTTACCCGGTTGCATTCTCATGTATTTACGAGCACAATAAAGAACAAAGACTAAGCTCGTAAATGCGACAAGGTGAATAATTCAATAGAACTGCCAGGAAACCTGCGATGCCAGAAACTACAAACCAGAGTTTAGTGAAGCCATCACATCATTAGAGAAACCCAAAAATGACCATATCCTATAAAAAATGAAATTTTATAAATAACAATTGATTTGAAAACTCATTTACCATTTCATTTGCAAGGATTTTTGTAGTGGAGAATCTCATTTCGAAGCAAATCTTGTTTTTCTTGCTGCCGGAGCTATGATCGATCATTTCGCTCACCGTTTGAACCAGGTAGGTGTTCATATTTTTCTCTTTCAATTACATGGTTTCAAATTGATTTTTATGGCATTATTTATTTAAAACACAAAGCCCTAGGTCGCCCCTCTTTGAACCAAATCGGCCTATTTTTTAAAAATTAATAAAATAGGGGGATTCTTTTACAAAAAATGTGTTAGAGAAGGGTTGTTAGGATTTCTACACCCTTACAATTGATTGGACCAATCATTTTTAGCAAAAGAACTCATAAAAATTCCCCCCAATTGCCCACGCAGCCCCCAAAGTCGTTTTACATTTTAAAAACGTTTTTATCATTACTTGACAAATGTTAAAGAGCGTGGTGGTTAAAAAGAGTGAGTGGTTTCTTTTAGATGACATGGGCATTTTGTTTCATGTTTTAAAATACTTTTGAAAATCGTTGAAATTACAAAAACGTGAGGAATAATGAAATTCTTGATTTTTTGTTTTGTAGGTGTCTTCAGCAATCATGATTGAATGGAAAGAGAGGGAACACAAGATGGATGATTTATCCACTCTACAGAGTCCTCGTACGTGGGCCACTTTACGAGCTTGTGGCTTGCTCAAGTTCTTCAAATTGAAAAAAATGAAGAGAGAGGTGTTATTACTTGAGCACATGATTCGCCTTTGGGATGTTGCGGAACGAGGATTCCGTATCGGCACACAACTCCTAACCATTGAGTTGGAAGATGTGTACTTTTTAACCAGCCTCTCAAAAAGAGGGGTCCCCATATCTTTTATTTGGCAGAGGTCATTACCTGAGTAGGTGGACGTGTATCTGGCACGCCACTGTGTTCCAGGAGCAAGGTTGGTAGGGGGCAGGATCCCTATTAAGGATATACGAGATCTACCTCTCCGGTCTATACTATTCGCTATCACAAGCATGACCGAAAGCACTAGCGCTCATCTGGAATCAAGATCATAGGTGGCCTATGGTGTTCAGTGTTTGGAACCAACATTGTTCAACTGGACTGCAGCGTTCCTTCAGAATGTGAAGGAACAGATCTCATGGTGCAGGACTGGTCAGAAATAGTTTGGTTATGGCTCATTTTTGGTTTCATTTTTTCTAGAGCGCATCCCTCAGATGTAGCCTCAGATAGCACTGGAAGTACGACCAGTGGACGAACCTTAGATGGAGAGGTGGACTAGTCTATCTCCAAGGCTAGTTTCGGAGTCAGAGTTCCACTTTACTGGTGATTTCTTTGCCTGGCTGAGACGACAGTACCTCTGGATAGAGGACTTCCCTTATGCCGATGTAGACTTCCGTGGGAGTATGGACTTGATTTTTCCCACGGGGGAAGACAGGGACGAGTTAGATAAGAGACTAAGCCATACCTTGTCTAGTTTTTGTTTTTTTTTTAAAAGTTTTTGATGTATATATATTTTTTTGGGTATGTAAAAGAGTTTTAACAGATGTTTTGTTTCCAACATGCAAACAAGGGAGAAGTGCGCCCAGTTGACATACCAGTACCAGGGCATTGTGGAGGTGCCCCAGTCGCAGCATACCCAACAGTACCGGTGGTGGGTCTCCGGGAGGTTGAGAGGAACCTCCAAGGCCTTACGATGGGTATCCATCCTCTGCGAAGGGGGGATGTGCCTTTACATCTGCAGCGACACACTGTAGGAGTACCAAAGAATATTAATTCTCTGTTGAGGTGCGTAGTACGTGCAGTAGTGTGTTACTCACAACACAACGCAGTGCAGGGAGATTAGAGTCTCCCAGTGATCATGTTTTTGTATGCCTTGTCAGGCGATGTTGTATGGGTGAACAAACCCAATATTTTGCTCTTCTACACACTTTTTGATGTAATACAAACATTTCAGTCATGCCATATATATATATATATATACATTTTTGAGTTTTTATGATGCCAATGATTTGTACATGATGATGTCTATGATGTGTTTTAATTTACATGTAATGTATAGTTTTGCTTTCCTTGAATCTTATATGTGGGCAAGATACCGATCCATGATATAATTATCTAATGAATCTGAAACACTATTAAGTTCTCTCGGAATGTGTCTATATTCGATGTAATCGAACATTTGTTCGAGACGACGAACTTGCAAGTGTAGGCGTAGCAAGATAGGACTACAGATAGTGTAGATACAGTTGAGTTGACAAACCACCAGTTGGGAATCTAAGTAAATAATGATGCGAGAGATACCTAGAGAGGAATCTTGGGTCAACAGTCCAATGAAAACATGATATTCTGCCATATTGTTGGTTGCTGGTCCTAAACAAATGCCTCTTGAGCTCACCACCTGGTCAAATTGGTAAATAACCCAAGCTGCTGAAGCAATGTTCTGGGTATGTCGGCTAGTGCCATCCACGTACCCAAAAAATATAGGAAAGGAGGATGTCATCCACGCATGAAAACACAAGCACAGTCATGAGTGGCAATGTTAAAGACTCAAGCATGCGAAAGAAATAGACACACCAAAAATAAATACAATAATGTACAAAGTACAAATGCTAGGTGATCTAGGCATTGTACTTCTTAAGGTAAATCCCGTTTCGGGGATCTCCTAGGGAGGTTCCATCATGATAAACTAATTCGTAGGCACCTTTATGTAGGACATGCTTCACGATGTAGGGACTGTGCCACATGGGTTCTAACTTTCTTGTCCCCAATTTATCGTGAGCTTGGTCGTAAACAAGGACTACGTCTCCTTCCGTGAAAGTCCGAGGGTGGATGGATTTGTCATATTGACTTTTAATTCATTTTTGATGTGCTTCATTGGCAAGAGAAGCATCGCGACGCGTTTCATCTAATTTGGATAGATACAAAAATTGTTCTTATTCAGCGGGAGTATGGGGTAGGAGTTCTAATTTCAGTTTGAGTGATGGGATCTCCCACTCGATTGGTAGGACGACTTCAATGCCATAGACCAACTAGAAAGGGCTGAATCCAGTTGAGGGTTTCACAAAGGTGCGATAGGCCTAGAGAGCAAGAACAGTTGTAGATGCCATGATGTTTTGTTTTTCCCTACCATGCGTTGGATCATGGTTTTTAGGACTTTTTTGATAGCTTCAACTTGTCTGTTTGCTTGAGGGTAGTAAGGGGATGAGTTTTCATGGTGAAAACCCAATTTGACATGTAACTCACTCATCATCTGGTTTTTGAAGTGTGCACCATGGTCAGTGACAATGGCATGGGGTACACCAAAACGAGTTATGATGTGGTTGAAGAGGAATAGAGTTGTAGTACGACCATCATTCAGGAAGGTAGGCATAGCCTCAACCCATTTGGTGAAGTAATCGACGACGACGATGATGTAACCGTGCCCCCCGGCTGAGGTAGGCTTACACTGCATGAAATCAATGCCCCATTTGGAAAAGGGGCCGATGGTGATAATTGGGTGTAGCATCATAGGGTGGGTGCGTGCCTTCTTGTTGAAGATTTGGCAGGGTGGGAATTTCTTGACAGCCTCGATACAATCTTTGAAATTCAAGGGCCAAAAGTAGTCGGCACGTAGGATTTTTTGGGCTGTTTCCATATCGGAAAGGTGACCTCCATAGGTGCCAAGGTGACAATCATTCAAAATGCGTTCAGCCTCCTTGTGAGTCAGACATCACCGAAGGACGGTGTTGATGCCACGACGATACAAAGTGTCTCCGAGGATGATATAATGACGAGAGTGGTGACGAATGCGTCGACGTTCTTCGCGAGAGAAGTTGGGATGAAAACATTGTGTTTGAAGGTAGAGGAGAATGTCTCCATACCAAGGATCAGAGGTGCTGATGAGGAAGAGAGATTCATCAGGGAGAGAATCTCTAGGTTCGATGTTTTCATTGGCACGAGGGAGAGCACAGATAAGCTCGAAAAACACCAGGGATTTTTTGGCTTTAGCCTTTGTAAACTCAAGATCGAATTCTTGAAGAATAACGATCCATTTCGAATATTTTCCCCCAAGTACTTGACGTGTCAGGACGTGGTACATGGGGTTGGAGTCTGCGATTACCGTGGTGGTGCGTAATAAGATGTAGTGGCGGAACCTTTGGATAGCGATGACGGCTGCCAGAGCCAGTTTCTCAACATGCGAATATCTGAGTTCGGGTCTAGATAAAATCTTGCTCAGATAATAAATCACATGTTATTCATCGTTGGAGTCTTCTTGGACTAACACCATTGCGATGGTGGAAGTAGAAGCGGCCAAGTAAAGGATATAATCCTTTGTATATTCAGGGGGATGTAACAAAGGTGCATGGGTCAAAGCATGCTTGAGAGCGTCGAATGACCGTTGAGCTACATCATCCCAGAGGAAAGGGACGTTCTTTTGCAATAACCTCATAAATCCTTTAGTGATCTCGGCATAATTGTAGATGAAATGGCGAAGAAAGTTTGCTTTTCCTTGCAAACTTTGGAGTTGGGTTAAATTGGTGGGTGGAGGTAAGGCTAAGATGGCCTTGATCTTTAAGGGATCCACCCTGATCCCATCTTTGGAGATGATGAAACCGAGGAGTCGACCGGATTCGACAGCAAAAATGAATTTGTGTGGGTTCAGACGAATACGATAGAACCTACATCGCAAAAAAATTATGCGTAAATGATCAATGTGATCAGATCGATTTAACGAATGTGCGGGTAAATCGCCGAGATACGGTTCTTCTATATGTTTGATGTCATGAAAAGCGTACGACATGGCTTGCTGGAAAGTGGCTCCAACATTTTTAAGGCCAAAAGGTATCTTTCGGTAGGCGAAAGTTCCCCAAGGGCAGATGAAGGCGGTCTTGTGTTGATCTGTAGGCAAGATTTCAATCTGGTTATATACAGAAAATCCATCCATGAAAGAAAAGATTATGCTCCCTGCGCAATTATCGATGATTTGATCGATAAAGGGCGTAGGGTAGTTGTCCTTAGGACAAGCTTTGTTGAGGTCTCGATAGTCAACGGAAACACGGATGGTCCCTTGTTTCTTAGAAACCGGAACAAGGTTGGAGACCCATTCGATTAAAGGGATGGGATAGATAAAGCCATATTTTATAAGTTTCTCAACTTTTGCCTTTATGGCTGCAATTTTCTTGGGATGAATCGGGCGAAGCTTTTGCCGAACTAGTTTTGCGTCAGGGTAAGTTTTGATTTCATGTATGACGATGGAAGGGTCGATCCCTGGCATTTCCTCATAACTCCATGCGAAGACATCATGGAAATCTTTGAATAAAGTGGTGTAAGAAGCCACTTCGTTGGGTGTGCAATTAGCACCAAGGTTGATGTTTTCCACGATACCTTCTTTGATTGAAATGTCAATCATAACTGTAGTAGAGATGTTACCCATGTTCCCCTCAGAGAGAGCATATTGTGTGAGGATAGGAGATTACGGAGCTTTGGTAACATCGGGGGGGGAAGACAGATCATATGTCTTGGATTTCTTCCAAAGGTGGAATAAAAGAGGATCGATGGTGGTTGTCATCCCAGGGCAGATCGTCAGTGCTAAGCATTTCCATGATAGATTCGTCCGAAGGAAAAATATGGGAAATGTAATCGACAATAGATGATAGGGAATCTAACCAAGCGAGCACCGAATAAGTATCGGGTGCCAATGAATGTGAAGTATTCGACGAGGGAGAGGTAGATTGAATAGCTACGTATGCGGCCTCGACTGGGCTCAGTGGCATTGTGTCGTCGAGCACATTGAATTCCAAAGGACTAGGCACAATCCAGGGGTCATATGATTCCAAGGATTGATAAGGCAAAGTCGAGATCATATTGACAGCAGAAATACGATGTGCAGTAGGTGGAAGTGGTGTAGGGAAGGTACCCATGAGTCTAGAATCTTTCAATAAGCCAACACCAACGCTTTCATACGTAACCGGGTGGTCTCCCAGAAAGGGAATGTTGTTGGTAGCAGGCATGCAAGCGTCGGGTGTGCAGAAATCGAGCTGATCGATGGTAACAATTTTGCCTTGATGGGGGAATTGTACACATCGAAACACCGATGAGGCGACGATAGTCATCGCGTAGAACCAACTTATTCCAAGTAGTAGGTTGTAATCGAGGGGGGCATCGACCACCTCGATGTCAACAGTAACAGTTTTGCCGCCCAACTGAATGACTAAGGATTGTAATAATCCGTGAGGATGAAAACCTCATCCATCAAAGGCACGTAACATGGTAGTGGATTTGTTAAGCGCAGGTGATTTTAAGCCTTTCCAACAGGCTAGAGACATGACACAGGTGGAGGCTCCCTCATCTAGGATAGTTCGATGGATTTGTTTATTGTGAGCAATCACATCGATTTGGAAAGCTAGTTGGTGGGAGAGTCGCGGTTGATGGTCATCTAGATTAAAAGTGATATAGTTTGATGACTCAGGATCGAAAGCGCCAATAGTGGCTAAGAGTGTTCTACGTTGGTTGAGACAGTGTTGTAGAACTTACAAGGTGGACATGGCACACGGGGCTTGGGCCAAATATTCTACGATATTGTAGTTTTGGGCAGCCCGTGAATTGGGATTGAATGTAGATTTCTGGATGGTGTTATTAGGAGGGCGTAGAATGGAGTCAAATGAAGGTTTCTCAATCTGGAGTGGCCCAAATGGAGGGCTAACAGATGGAGGATTGGCGGAGGATGGTAACGGGTCTGTCTCAGAATCGTTAGCAATCTTTGGCTTATCAGGTTTAACTGGTGTGTCATATGTCATAGAGCGAGTTGTTAGATTAACTTCGTTAAACATGTAAATGTGGGCACTTGTCGAGGCCTCATCATGGGGTTGGTTGGAACTACCCCCCGACGTGGGGGTTTGTGAAACCAAAGATTGTTGCTGCGGAAAAGGCTGAGTGAGCACAGTGGGTTGTGAATTTCCTTTGAAAAGTTTGGCCACTTCATCGCGATGTGGGCAGTCTCTAGTGTAGTGATCGTCACCAAAAATGAGACATGGGAATTTCAGTTTTCATTGTGGTTGTTTTCTGGCAGTAGGGGTTTGCGGTTGGGTCTTGGGTTGCTCGTTATTGTTGTTCTTCTTTGGTTTGTTTCTCTCTTTCTTCTTGCCCCCAAGCTATTGTGAAGGGGTTGACTGGACCGCATTCACATCAGAGACCTGAGTTTGAAGTGGGGTAGAAGAGGGTGCAGTCGAACTGGGGGCAGCCATGGAATCGAGCCACTGGATTGTTCCAGTAGACTGGGTAGTAGATTGAGTTTTGACGGAGCCAATAACTCCATCCGCAAGAGAAGCAGTTGATGGTTTGGATGGGTCATTAGTGGCACGGGTAGCGTTCGGTATCAACTCATATAGAGTACTGGATTGTGAATAGACTAATTCTAAGTACTGAGCCTGGGCAATGGCTTCTTCCTCAGTGACTACGCCACCCATGGAAACATCACGAGCAATTTGGGGTAATAGTGATTTCGTGAACCATTCCACTAACAATTGGTCAGGAATGATCGCTTTGATGAGCCTTCATCGTCGTCTCCATTCATGGATATGATCGGAGATATGTATGGATGTTCTCTGACGAAGAGAGGTTAATAGTTCAGTACCCATCTCGTACCGAATGGGTAGTTGGAAATGTGTGAGGAAGGACATGGCAAGGGAGTTGAAATCGTGAAAGGATGCACGTGGTAATTCAATATACTATTTCGCTACGGAACCCGTGAGCATTCGTTGGAAAATATGCAACCGAATCGAATCGTCCATGAGGGAGTTGGATGAACACCACAAATGGAAGGTCATCACGTGATTTTTTGGGTCTTCTCCAGGCTTTCTGTCGAATTTTGGGATATCAGAAGGAAGTTTAGCTGGAATAGCTGGCCAAAACGGAGAATGATAAATGTGATCGTTCATTAACTGAGACAAGTCTAGAAGGTACAAGGTGGCTAAAAAAGGTAGTTGTCGGTTAACCTGTGGGTAATGCTAGTGTGGCAGAGGGACACCAGTGGGGCCCAATACTGGGTTATGTGGATAATTATAACTCGTGGACCCTCTCATGTGAGGTTGGTTTTGACCAAGGTACATAGGATTCGAGATGTTTTGAGAAGTGTTGGTGAGTGGAGGATAACCGGATGGGTTTTGTGGATTATAGGGTGGGTTTGGAATTTGTCCATAAGGGGGTTGTTGCGTAGTCTGAAAATTTTGTCCTGTGGAGGCATGCAGATTTCCTTGAAAAGGGACGCTCCACGGATTAGGTGCGGTGGACACATTTTGTCCTTGTGGTTGATGGTGTACTCCGGATTGAGGCTGCCCCCCAGCATGAGGGTGCCCCCTGAATGGAATTTTTCCTCCGATGGGAGGATGCCCCCCAGTATTAGGGTTCCCTCCGAATGGAATTTGTCCTTCGGAGGGAGGATGCCCCCTAGTTTGAGGTAGAATTCTCGGGATCTGAAAGCCAGATGTCAATGACGGACTGGTGCCACCGATCAGGTTAGAACCACCAAGACCAGTCCCTCCGGGTTGTTGGATAGGTATGGAACTTCCCGGTACAATTCGGGTAGTGGTTTGGGCAGTGGTGGTAGTAGAATCATTCAATGCAATAAATCCAAAATGGAGTGTAGGTCTTGGTGTGGCATGTGTGCCAATTGGGGCTTGATTAACTACCGCATTATCAGCAGGGATAGTCGGAATGTGCGGGGCCATTTTCGAATGGGCTGTCTGGAGGGGAATAATAGACCTTGGGCCAACTGAAAGTATGTTCAGACCAATGGTTGGTGTGGCTATAAAAGTGGTAATATCAGTGAAATGATTTGGGGGTACAGTATAGAAAAAGGATGCATCATCACCTTCTCCTGTCCCATAAAGATCTCGCACCAAGCGTGGTGGGCTTCGAACAACGTCCGCAGTCCAAAAAGGGTCACTGGCTAAAGGGTTTTGAGAAGACCCGACCAGAATTTCAAAAGGATTGATAACAAAAAATTCTCTAGTGGAATTCAGGTGGAGGATCTATTGTTCATACCCCTCAGGAATGCGATAAGCTTCTGGAGATTCTGAGACAATTCAAAAATTCTCCAAAGGAATGGGAACTTCTTCTTGGGATGTTGTAGCATTATGAACCTCGCTCTGTTGAGGAGATTCCTCCGTAGAATGAGGGGGTAAATAGGTGTTTCCTTCCATATTCTCTGGAGGAAGTCCCTGTAGCCTCCACAAGCGGTGTGGAGGGTCGATGTTGGTGGAAAAGAGTCAGCGAAAGAAATCTATGGCCAACTAACGAAAAGAAATAGCACACGCTAAAAAATCTAAGAATCACAACCAAGCAAATAGGAACTTCTTTTGATGACCGTATTAGTTGGTGATGAAATCCAATGTCACATGATCAAGTCCAGAAGGGGCGGGGATAGGGTGGAACAGTTACAATGGCGACCTTATTAACAAACTTATGCCTTGGTGCAAACTTCCACGCAGTAATTGTGGATTTACCCTCCAAGGAGCCCGAGTGAGTTTGACCAATGTCTGCTCCAGGTACAGTGAGACTTCCCATCACCATCACCTTGTGTAAGACCCTAAATATTATGGCCACTAAGGTTACCAATTCGCAGTCAGCCCCTGGGCGGGAACAATCGACAGTCTAATCCGAACGTACGGGCAGGGTATCAAGCCCGAAATCAACTAAAAGTATTCCATGCAGTAATTGTGGATTTACCTCAAAGTGATCCCCATAATACGATCCAACCACCACAATCAGTTAAACTACGGAGGGTTAGTCCCCGTAGCTCACCTAAATGTGACCTCATGCGTAACCCCTGTGTGAGAGGGGGATCCCAGACAGACTTATATGATAACTGGATTTGACTCTCCCTAACTCAGGATGCTACTTTTTTTTTTGGAAACTTTGGAGAGTTATGCTCACAGCCCTAATCCAAAGTATTAAGCCTAATCTACTGTTGGTGGAGGATCCTAGAAAATAAGAAGTTCTAGATAACTTTTAATTAGCGTTGATTTTTATGGATGTTCTTTACGCAAAGGGGTGCATGGAAGTGAAACAAATGGAATTATGACTCAGACCCAAAGAATGCATCAAATATGATAAGCAGTCATTTCCTTTCGATGAACATCTATTTAAGGGAGAGAGAAAGTTCTTTTCACTAACAAGCACAAATATGGAATGCCCTCAAATGATTCTTTTTCTCAATCAAATCCTGATGTAATGCAAAAACTTTTAAATGCCTTCTAATATGCACAATCAATCATGAAGATATCTTTTATTGTTTGCGTATGAATGATGATCAATACAACACAATGCTCATCTTGCTAATTATCTTCTTGGTATGAATGAAAACCAAACTAGCAAAAGCAAAAGTCACACAAACAATACACCCTTTCGTAGCAATCAAAATGAAAAAGTGAAAGAAAAAGAAACAATCAAATAGAAAAACAAACTTCACACCCAAAAGAAAAAGTTGAAGAACAATGACCTCGACTGAAATATAGATAAAGAGGTTTGTAGGCCTTTGATGACCTTCACCAAGGTTTTTTACTCAACTGATGAGAAGAGAAAAACAATGCATGGGTTTCGAACTTCACTCAACAGGAAAAAATCGATGAAAATGGTGAAGAAGGTTACAAGATCCAACTAATGAGGTGTTTATTCTTCGAAAAGACAGATGTCAAGGTTGAAAGGGAAGAAACATTGACTCACAAGGTCACTCAACAAAGGAGACACAGAGGCAAAACCTTAACACAACAATTTTGGAAGGTTTTTTGAGCCAAAGAGGGATGGCGCTCTATTTCCAAGGGCAAGGAGTGTTATATCGCTCTGTGTAAAGGTATGGGGGAGCGTCAATTCTCTGTTAACACTAGGATAGGGGCGCCAGGGTCTAAGAGCCCCAGAAATGTCAAAAAATTTCAAAAATTAGGATTCAAACTCGACAAGTATGCTGTGTGTTATAAGGTAAGGATCCAATCAGCTTATGAAACTAATCAAAAGAGGAATAAACCAGGTCTGAAACAATCAAGGGATAGAACAAGGTCAATGAGGAGAAAAATCCAAACAAGAGGTTTCAATTTGAGGCTATCTCCCCAGTGGAGTCGCCAGTTTCTGTTGTAGGAAAATCTCCCTGCGGACAGGTATATCGCCTCTAAGAGCTGGACCCTAATTCTAGACAGAAAATTATTAACATGGACACTGACTTCCTTTCAAATCCATTTAAACTAACACATGAGAATGAAGGATGACAGAGGTACCTTTTATCGACGTTTGTCCCTGCACGCTTCGAGTTGCACTCCAATCCTTTTCTCCTCGCTGAGTTCTGTGGACAAAGCAAGATACGACCACTTCCTACTCTATTGATATTGGCTTGAAAATGGATATATCAATAAATGATAAGTTCATGTAACATTAGAGACAAACTAGAAAGAAACAGGCCAAGCGTGTCATATTGATGAGAATAACGACAACAGTTCTTATAATCGTAGATGCGAATGTGACAGCTTCGTCAAGTCCTCTTCATCTAACCCTTGTCTGAAAGATCCACAACCTGGATAACAACAACTTCATTGATCACTCTCCTTTGGCTGACTGTGAGTTTCCTCCAAGATCATAAGTTTCATATCTTCAATTCTTTCCCCTTTCCACCATCATAGAGACTGTTTATATAGGTTAAGAAGAGCTTAACCTCTTAAGTTATATTTGGAACAAGTTGGGAACCTTCTCCTTAGATTAGGGATCTCTTGATGAAACCAATAATTCGAACACAACTGCCTCCTAATCTCTAAAGATCCTCCCCTTATTCTCCTCAATGGGCCAACTACTGCCTCAGATTAGGCAGCGCTCCCTTAGAAGGGGCATCAGAGCACTGTAGCGCTCCCTGGTAAGCCTTAGGGGAGTGTCAATGCTTTCAATATGAGAAGCGCTCCTTCAGAGGGGGCTGGGGAGCATTATAACGCTCCCTGAAGCCTTGTAGGGGAGCGCCAGTGCTTCTAGGGCTGAAATGGGGGAGCGCTCCTCCTCAAAACATTTGTTTCAGGGTTCTCTTCAGGTGTCAAGAGTTATTTGACTTCAGTAAACCAGTTCTCCTTGTTCAAATCAATCATATGAGATGTTATAAGTGTCTCCTTAGTGTCATTTGTCATGGAAGTATGTCTGAACATCATTTGCGACACTTGTAACCAACTTACGACACTTGCGAAAGTTGTAAGGAAGATGCGACACTTACGACAATTGAGAGGAACATGCGACACTTATGCAGCTGAGTAATTTTGATGTGTAACAACAATGTCTATGGTTGGGAGGAAATTCCTTGGTCTACAACTAGTTGGTGATGGTTTAATTAAATATAAGTTCTTTATATGTTTTCGGTATATTTATTTTGTTGTGTATTAACTATTATCATTGAAATTCATAATTATAATATGCATGCTTTCTAGTTATTGTTGTGCATGGAATATTGTTGATTTATTTTATGTTGTAGCATGAATATTGATTACTACATTTGAGTATTTCATTCTTCTTTAGTAATTAAATGTTATCAAAATTGAAAATCAGGTTTTAAAGTGCGGTTTTGAGGTACCATGTCCAACGTGTGGGTGGTTGGGTACATTACATACTCGAACTAGTACTTGTGCTCCCATAACACTTTGAAATATATATGAATTAAATAATCATTCAAATTCCATTCCCAATCCATCCCCGGGTAGTCTTGGATCACACACATCATGTCCAACAGTTAAGATGACATGTGGAAACTAGGGAATTTTTCGAGAGCCATGTGTTTGGTAACAATGAGTGCTTGTTTCAACATCAAGGATAGAATGTATTCCTAGTTGAATGATGATCCTGAGGTTATAATATAATAAATAAAGGAAATCAAATATATTTTTAATTTATGTGCATTCAGTTCCGCATAGAGACGACATAACATGGAAATTGCATATTGATATGGAAACCTGAGATCATTTGTAGGGTACTTGTTTGAAGTCTTGTTTTTGAAATATTTTCTAGGTTTATACTAGTCCTTTAAGACATCCATAGGACTGCGAGTAAAATACTTCACCAACTCGTTATCCAATATATTTTCTCCCTCTACTAAATGATAGTAGGAAACGATCATAGAAGGTTGGAAATAGCCAATTGGTTGGCCTTTTGCACTGATTATATGTCCTGTTTCAAAATCAACATGCTTTACTATCCACGAGATAAATTATCCACAAGGGAAAACTGTTGTATGATATTCCTATATATCTTATATTTATTGATGGCCCTGTATACCTTGATATCATGATATTTCTATGGAAGTTGAGGGAAGGTTTTATTATTGAATTTTTGATAGCTCTCCCCCAATTTGAATGTGGTTTCTTTATCAATGAGTCACTTGGTATAATCATACACTGCCCCTGGTGTATCAATATATTCTTCTTCCTCATCCATACCTATGGGAATATCTTTAATGGGAGTCTTTTTTGGGCTCTAGGATCCTTTTCTAAGTGGATACATGATTGGACCTACAACACAAATTTTATATCACCATAAACAAGTTTCATAATTAGTCCAAAGGATATTGATAGATACATATGAAGAATGAAAATACACAACCCTTTTACTTTGAATCGAAAGAAGTTTGTAATATGCGGAAAATTTTGCTACATATAAGGGAATTTATAGGGATTTTTGAGCATTGGCATGAATACGGTTTCTCCACCAATAAAGGTTGTATCAGCGTAGAAAATAGTTTATGGTATATTGGTAAAACTTTCTTGCATGTACGCTTACTCACAGATATCTATAAATTTTTGTTTATACCCACTACTACATATGGTGTTTAATTCCAATGGAGAGTTTTGATGGTACAAATAATATCGACCATATAATTAGAGATTACTAAGTAATTATCAAAATTTTGTTATTTTTTTTCTTGGTTTCCCAACGTTTGTCAAATTACAACTACATCCAATCATCATCGACATTTTGAATCCTCTTCAATGATTTTCAATAAAAAAATCCTCCAAATCGATAAGAACACATGGCACCTCATTGCCAAATGAAGATCCCAGTGGTGTGTTTATAAAACCAAAATCTATAACAACTGACTGAAGGACCTGTAAATACATGTAAAGTTAGTTATGGTTTTGTTATTTAATCAACCTATAGGTCTAGGTTTTACTCATGGTCTAGGAACATATATATATATAATGTTGTAAGTAGAGTGATATGAAAGGAGAGGCTCATCAGAGAGACATTAGGAGGAATCTTTGGAGAGAACAAAGGTGTGGGGTCTATATTTCAATTTTCCTGGTTTTGTAATGGATAATGTAAATGTGATGTATGTCATGTAATATCCTATTGTTATGAAAAATTAATCGAATATAAGTACCATTTTGACTCATACTTTTCTTATATGTGATGCTTGTTGTGATATTTAGTCTTTATCTACAATATTTAAGAGATCTTTAATGTATCTTTATAATAATTTCTGAATCTACCAAGAGGAAATTTTGAAGGTATGGATAAGAGGGGGGAATTGAAGGGGGGTTAGTTATAAACTATGGAAGGGGAACTATGGCTCCAAGAAGAGGAAATAAGTCCATTTATTTTTCTCAAAATGTCTATAAATGAGGTTATGTTTGGTAAATAATTGACAATGGAAGGGGTACTTAGAGTGGATAATGCCCCTATTAAGGGTTCCTTAGGATCTATATAAACTTTAATTCTTGGGTCTCAACCATATCCTTCAAAAAGTGAGCCTTAAAAATGGTTATTTATGTGAATAAACTTGACATTTCCTCCTATAAGAGACAATGTCAAATGGGGATAAAATAGTTAGAGATATAAGAGGATTACTTGGCGGTTGGTAGTTTAAATTCATTGATTCTATAGGGAGGTATGTGGGGATCATTATCAAATTTGTACATATATATATACCTTTTTTCATGAAATTGTAAACTTAAAACCATTTTCTATGAAAACAAGACCAAAAATTGTCCTATAGGACAAAGAGGGAAAATTTGTGTTGGTGTAAATTTTTCCTTGCATGATGAGGTCTCAAAACTCATTCAATTTGAGTGGTTCAAACTGCAAATGATTTTTCAATTCATTTTACCTAAGCCTATATACTTGGTTTTTCATTTTCAATCATAAAAGACTCTGTTGTGCAAAAATAGGCAAGAGATGCCTAGTAAAACCCTAGAAATGCAATACTTATTTGTAAAAAATAATTTAAGGTTTTATTATACTCTATATTTGATTTGTGAAAGTATCTGTGAGTGTGTTTTTATCATATTAGACCTGTAAATGTTGTTAATTTTACAATTTCAATTTTGAAAGTGGTTGTTATGCAAAAGATGCAAAGTTTTCCTTATAAATTGGAAAGTCAAAACTGTAGTAAGTGAGCAAATTAAAATGCATGCCCAAGCCTCCTAGTAGCACCTAAAATTGTTTTATAAGTTGTAATATGGAGATATATATATTTTTTATTTACCTATGTCATATAAAGTGAAATTTAAGAACATGCTAGGTCGATTTAATGCACCTAGATTTGGGATTTCATCTAAATTTGAAGTCAAAACCTCCTTGAGTAAAATGCATTCCCTAGTCTCAATTTTGACCCAAATTGAGTGGGTCAACTTGAATAAGGTGTAATTTGTGATTTTACACCTGCATATAGCCTTACATTAGTAGTTTCAGACAAAAATCTACCTGATGTGCGTAAAGGCTAAAAGTTACCTTGTAAAATCGAAGGGACAATTTGTTAAATTTGGTTGGATGTAAGAAAGTGCATGCCCAAATTTGGATAAGACTTCATAATTTAATATTCAAGTTTTAAATTCATGATTACGATATATTTGACATGTTTTTACAATTATGAGTGCATTTACACTCCAATAAGGATTATTTATATTCACAAATATTCATGACCATTTGATGAATAAAAGGATGGTGGGTTATGAGAGAAATAAAGGTCAATGACTTCTAACCAACCAATTATAATAGAAAATAGCATAAAACTTAACAACAGATAATTAAACCATATAAAAAAATACTTTAAAGAGAATAAATCATAGAAAATATAGAGTTTGTTCACCTCCAAATTGATTGATTCAAGTTGGTCGAGAGTATGTAATTTATCTTTTTACATCTGCATATATTGGATGTGCATAAAAGATGTAGGAAAGTGCATGTCCAAGGTTGGATAAGCCTTCATAATTTAGTATTTAAGTTGTAAATTGATGATTACAAGTTGGTTGGATGTAGGAAAGTGCATGCCCAAGGTTGGATAAGCCTCCATAATTTAATATTTAACTTGTAAATTGATGATTACAATATTTTTAACATGTTTGTACAATTACAATTGCATTTACACTCCAATAAGGACGATTTTTATTCACAAAGATTCATGAACTTTTGATGAATCATAGGATGGTGGGTTATGAGATTAATCAAGGTCAATGTCTTGTAACCAACCAATTATACATAGAAAATGGCATAAAAATTAACAACACATAATTAAACCATATAAAAAATACTTTAAAGAGAATAAATCATAGAAAATATAGAGTTTGTTCACCTCCAAATTGATTGATTCAAGTTGGTTGAGAGTCTATAATTTATCCTCTTACATATACATATACCTTTGTTTGTGCGTTTAGAGAAATAAAACCCTTTGTTGTGAAAAAATACCAATAATTGTTTAATATAATGAAGTGGTCAATATCATAGGAAATATTACAATATATTGGGTTGTATAAAAGTAATTCATCTATCTATACCTTTGTTTGTGAAATTTGAAACTCAAAATGGTTTTCAATTGTTGGACAATTGGTTTGGACAGATGATTGTCGTTGATGTCAACCCTTGGAGAAGTTTGGAATCCATATAGGTATGGTTGATATTGATGGTGAGTTGGTTGTCATTGATGTCAACTGATGTGATGGGTGTATTTGGAGAAGTCTCCAAAGTAGTCCCCTTATGGCGTATCTCTAATTATGTCCCTCATGGGTATACACTTTGAATAAGCCTACAAGAAAACCCTAAGTATGGTTAAGGATCCTGTAGTTTATTATGGAATTAGGTCATGAAGGATGGATTAAATGAAGGTAACTCACTCATGGATGGATAGTCCTCATCATTCTATTTCTGGTGATAGGTGGTACGCCACATAGATCCTCACGGTTGAGGAGATATGCACTCTTGATAATGGAAGACCCAAAGTATGGTTAAGAATCCAATAAATGGTTGCAACAAGAATTTATTAGTTGAACCCAAAATGAGGAAAAGGGGTAAAATAATTGTAAAAAATAAGTTGCAAGTCGACCCTAAAGTTAAGTAAACAAGTCACTTGGAAACATATAAATACACATCAAGAGCATCTCATTTGTACACACACACATTCTATTGAATATATTATATGTGAGTAAGTTATTCTTATATAAGGTAACCAAGGATATCTAATTCAAATTTCAGAGGGACGATGAAGTAAAGAAGGGATAAATTCCAAGGGAGTATGAAGTCTTGTGATGATGTGTTCTATGGTATGTTATTTAAAGGTCATCTTACCATTTTCTCTATAACTATTTTTCTAGAATGATTCAGATAACGAATATTAGAGGAAGATGAGAAGACATGTTGAGGTACCTGTGGAAAAACTTTCAGCTTCTGGGATGTTTCATTTTCTGAGATACACTCTATGGAAATTAAGGTTTTGGGCTAGTCCTAAAACTAGTCTCAAACAAGTGTTTCGGGTAAAATAGTCATAATTGTTTCATAGAGGATCCAAATTTAGTGAGACCAAATGCATTGGATATATTATAGTCCTCGGTATGTTTTTTATTATTTTAAGATATAGATATCAAATATTTCACATGTGGAATTATCTACACATTTTCTCTATAGAATAAGACATAATTTAACAAGGTCTTCCATTGTTCCTATAACTCCTTTTCTGGGATGTTCCAAGTAGTGAAACTTAAAGGATTTGCAGAGATTCTATTGAATAATATTGGGTACAATTTTAAGAAATTTTTTCATTATAGGTACATAGTTATGGTTGTTAAAAGTTAGGGTTTGTGACTAATCCATAAACTAGTCCCATGAGACTAAGATAAAGTTTGATGAAGATGATATTCTCTTGTTGTTGAATTTGAGGAAGGTATGAAGGTTTGTGATCAAATACACCAGGTCTGTTACATGTATTTTATCTTCATGTTTTGAGGGTTACATATTGATGATGTTATAGTGCATGCTTGAGGAAATTCTTTGGTAAATTGTTGAAACATTGGCACATGGTGTATGGTTGTCATTTATATTGATACATTGATGAGGAATAGACTTGGTATATGACAACACATGTCTCATATACATCTCATGGTGATGTTGGTACTTGGTTGAGGTACACCATTGATAGTACTCTCTTGATATATCTTATGGTATATGGTGTACGGCATGATTGAGTGATATGGTATATGGTTGATATAGATTGTTGGTACATGGTATGGTATACGTGTTGATGTACATGGTTGATACATGGTATGGTACATGATTAGTACTTGGTATACATGGTTGATGGTTGAGGCATATGGTACATGTTGAGGTGCATAGTTGATGCATGTTTTGTTACAGGTGTTGGTGCATAGTTGATGCACGGTTTGGTACAGGTGTCAGTGCATGGTTGATGCATGGTTTGGTACATGTATTGGTGCATGGTTGATGCACTTGTTGTGGTACATGGTTGATGCTTGGTATGGTACATGTTGATGGTTTGGTACATTCTTTGGTACATGGTTGAGACACATACCTTGTGATGGTATGTTGGTGATCTTGGTACATTCTTGGTAGAGGCATGTGTTCGTTATGTTGGACATCTAGTTGAGAGGTTTCCTTGGTATATGATCCATGTGAGAGAATATGGTTGAGTATCAATGACTATTAAGCGCAGAATAGTTTTGAGGGAAAAGCACGATGTGGGAGGAATATGCGCATGCAAAAGAAGCAACACGTGTAAGGAAGACACACATGCAGGAAAAAAAACACATGAAAAATAGACACACATGTATAAGAGGAAGGCATGTGAGGCACACATGCAAGAAGGCCTAGCCATGATAGGGTTAGGGTTTTGGTAAGAGAATGCAATGGCTAGTAAGCCAAAAATATGTATAAGTAGGTACCTAGGAGTTCTAGGTTGGGGGTGGTTTTTGGAGGTTCGTTGTTGTTCTTTTGGGTTGGTTAGTGTTACTATGATGTACAAAGACAAAATGACTATAAATCTGATCAATATGTAAGTTGTTAAGATGAGGAGAGGGAATACAAAATATATTTAGGGTTAGATCACAGGCTGAGGAGCATGGTGTGATCTAGTCCACCTCATTATAGATATCGATTAGTTTGGATGGAGCGTTGTAATGCGTGAGGCCCTATAATTTTGGAACCATAATAATAATAAAAGAGAAGAGCAGCCAAATCTTTGTGGACGTAGCCCAGGAGGGGTGAACCATGATAGATCATGTGTTATGTGATTGGGTGTTATGTATCTTTTTTATTGTTAATGATTAGATGTTAAACAAATGTGTGAATGACTAGATAGATTTGATCCTTTACATGCATGAGAAAGAATGATAGGGTATTCCATATAAGTTGAATGTTAAAGTAATAAATGAAGACTACATAGTTTAATCATAGATGCCCACTGATTTCCCAGGATGCAAGCAACTGAGTGTTGCAACCACCCATAAGAACTATCTCGGGTGAGACTGCACAGTACATCCTCTGCGTTGTGTTGCCTTCTAGTTTACCATAATGGCCGATAGTTTTAGGGGGGTTTTGTTGGAAATCAAGTGGACCTGAACCTAGGTCATACCAAGAAGGGTAGCATGATTAAACTATAACCAAAAAATGGTTCCATTTATGGTTGGAACAGAGTGGGATTGAGTGAATGAGATCTACTGAAGATGCATAAAAAGAATGTCAGATATGGTGACAAAACATTAAAATAATGAGAATATAAAAGGGGATGTTGAGATCGTGGAACCCAATGAAGGAAGATATCGAGAGATAGTCGAAAACAAAGGATCTAGAATTTGCGCAGAAAGATAATAGAAACCTGAAGTTAACACCTCACAAATATTTGGAGAAATACATATTCAGTGACTTGCATGAAGTATTTTTCTGAGATTTCCCGCATGTGTTGCATGAGTGGATATTGAGGTTGGAATAAAAACACCCTACAAATCAGATCAGACAACTAGAATGGAATCCTATGGATATCCCGCAGTTACAACAAGTTGACAATAAATTTACACACGCAATAGATTTCTGGTTAGACAACATTGTTGTAGGATTTATCACAAAATTTGCAGAAGATACTGCGAAGTATTACAACACAATAGAGCAAGAGTTTATGAAGGGACCTCAAGGTAGGTATATCATATCATTGTATACTTCCATTAAGATGTTACTATATAGCAAAGGTGTAATGACAATGGCCTTAGACAACTAAATGTACCTGCATGCATGGGGGAAGGGGGGAAGCACTAAGAAGAGACGAAGAAATGGAGGAATAAATGGATAAAGGAAATAAGGAGGAATCCTTGGATCCAATCATGATGGAGGAAGAAAAAATAAAGTAGATCATGGAAAAAATTGGAATAATGCACAATGGAGTACCCTACCAATATAAGATGATCAACAAGAAGAGAGCCATAGTCACGAGGGAAGGCTTGGAAAGTGATGAAGAAGAGGTAGAGGATCTTCGGGCTGTAGAGTAGATCAAGAAAATCTTGCGTGCAACATATGAAAGGAAGAAAAGTGGTCTAAGAGAAGAAACCAGAGGCATAACTCCTATCCATATCAGTGTTAGCGTGGAACCCATAAACCCATGTGCGACTAATACACCAAAAATAACACCACCATTTAGGAAACCAAATTTTAGTGGAAGAACTGTAGCATGAAGTACATCTACATAGGGAGAAAAAATTGGGGGAGCCAGTTCATGAAGCATTATTCAAGGATATACACTGTGCGAAGGTAGTAGTTCAACATTCAGGATGACATGACATGATCCCATTTAAGGGAGAGGAGTCATAGGACCCCGAGAAGCACTTGTTCATCTATTAAAATCTCTAGGAAGCAAAGAAGATCACAAATGAGGATACCAAACTTGAACAGTTAGCCATCAATGTAAGAGACTGCGCACTGGATTGACACATGAGCTTAGCTACAAACAGTTCACCAGGAACAACCAGAACAATTGTGGATATCAATAAGTTGTTGATAAATGAATTCCAAAATCCTAGCTCTAAGGATCAATACATGAATGAGATGATAGAGATCAGGAAGAAACCAAGAGAATCTGTCTGGGAGATAGACCATATATTCAAATGATTGAAGGGAACATTGAAGTATGCCATGAAAGATATGCAACATAGGAATCTGTTTGTGAATTCACTACTACCACACTTGAAATACCCTTTGAGATAACATAAGTTTCATACCTAGGTAGAGGCTCTGCAGGAAGCCTTGCAACTAGAAGAGAACCAATATCAAAATACATATCCAACAATAGAGGAGCTCAAGGAAGACCTGAAGAATATAACATTTCAATTAAACCAAAACATGAGTAAGGACACAACATAAGTTGTTTGGTGTACCACATGTAGGACAAAACGACACCACAAGAACGAATGCCCAACATTTGTGTAGTACATGGAAACATGACTACCAAATCCTTTGTCAATAGGAGGAATATGGTGTGATATCTATAAGACACAGTGGCATGATCCATATCACTATCCAATGATGCATAAATACCAAATATTGCCTAATAATTAATATTGCAAATTTTGCAAGTTAGTAGTTCATGATGACAAAGATTGCAGGACAATGGAGCTTATGAGGGAAAGAACATCAAACACCTATAGGGTGCAGGAAGAGATGATGACAGGGAAAGAAGCACCATAGTTTAACTAAGTACCTGCCCCATATAACACCGCACCACAACAATATAACACTACATAGCTACAATACAATATCATGCAACCACAATATAATCCTGTGTAGTATAACCAGGTGCCCCAGTACAACACACCGCGAGGAGATCGAGTTGGCTACATAGGTGGAGGACAAGGTAGAGAATTCTTTGGAAGAGGCAGAGGATAGGTGGTATGCCATAACTATCAACAACTAGGACACTATACAAGAGAATGTCCATTCCCACCTACAACATGTATGTATTGTCGCACATCTGACCATGACACAGAATATTTTCTGGCACTATTGGGGAAGATCTAGGAAAAGAGAAATAAAAAAAATCAGAATGTTCAATGGATTTATGCAAAAGTGAGGGATTATGGAATAAATATTAATATAGTTATGCGCAGAGGAGAGAATACAAGATATGACATAGTAAGACAAGATCCAACACAAAACCAATGGGTGAAAAAGAGTGTTGAACCATATAAGCAGTTTGATGCGCATAACGAAAAGGGGATATTCAAGAAAGACATACAAGAATTATTGAAGCCATACATTGCATCTACATCAACTGCGCAACATACTCAGGATGCACCAATGTACGATATGCCTTCATCGTTGGATCACACTAATGAAGCACAACCCATAGGACAAGTAAGTACCATAAAGGATTTTCTGCAATACTGTGTTAAACTACTAAATGATCCATCATTTGTTAAAGTGTTACAAAATATGTTGGAAATATGTAGCATAGATGTAGAGGGAAAGCTAGAAAAAAAAATAGTTAATCATCTAAATACAAGGAGGAGAACAAGTAGAGAGTTCAGACTGAACACCAACATTGGAGATTTCAACATGGGGGATATCATATTAGATATAGGCTCTGAAGTGAATGTACTACCCAAGAAGACATGGAAATGTATGGGAGAGCCCACATTAGGATATTCAATTGTTCAATTGAAACTATAAAATCAACACAGGTTTCTGCAAATTGGGAGGCTAGACGGTGTGACAATAGATTTGGATGGAGTGCACACTAAAGCCAATTTCAAAGTGATAAAAATAGTGGATGGCACAACACCTTATCTGAAATTTCTTGTATTGGATTGGGAATTTGATAATAAGTTCATAATCATTCTTAAGATGAGGAAGATGACATTCGATTCGGGAGAGTACAAATTCATTGCGCCATTAGATCCATCAGAAATAGAAAGGTTTGTAGAACCCACTTGTTTAGACCTAGAGGAAATAACTAGTTATACAAGACCACCACACGAGAACAAGATTATGTGAATCCAAATGCAGATGGGGTACTCAGTTGGAGAATTATCACATCATGCACATCAGATGCAGATACAGGGTTGGAGAATTGGCATCAAAGATTACATGAAGTCTCCACAAGAAGGTGCACAAGAATAAACCATGCAGTAATATGGGTAGGTACAAATATAAGATAACCTCCCAACTTTGATGGGGTTAATGAATTAGAATAATTCCTAACAAGATACAAAGATGAAGTGTTAGAATATCAGAGGATCTTAGCTTTGGATATAACACTCAAGGCAACACCTACAAGATGGTGGGGTGCACACAAAGAGAAAGTCAAGGACTGGTACCAATCTAAGTGATTACTACACATCAGATTTGGCATAGAAAGGGGAAGCAATCAATTACAGAGATATGAAGGATAGGGGACACCAAATGAACACTTGGAGAAGTGTAGAACAATATGGAGAATAACACCACCAAAATAACGGTCTCATCACTTTATTCATACATTAGAAGGGATTCCAACAAATTGGTATGTAGACCAAGAATTGCACATAGGCACTACAGAATGGATAGTGTTACAACATAATTTTATAGTCACTTTATCATTTGAAAATGAGAACCCCAACATGGATTCAACACTCAAAAAAATTAGAGGGGAAATATTCATTCAAGAACCATAGGTTGAAATTATAAAAGAGTATCAACAACATAATAAATAGACAGCGAAAGACCTATTGTCATGCTACCATGTGCAGGAAGAAGTAGCAGATGAAGATGACCCACGTAACATTCAAATTACAAAAATTGAAGGAGAAAGGGAGGTGAAGGTCCATCTCTTGAATCAGAAGTATTTGTTGCTCCAATCAATGTGAAGAAAGTAAATATTGGGACAAATTATAATCCCAAAATGGAAAGTGTTGGAGACTACTGGGTTGAACAAACAGTATAAAGAATAATAGAGTTGTTGCATGAGTACAATGACATGTTCCCTACAAACTTTAAAGAGATGAAAGGAATAGCAGGAGATCTAGGAGAGATGAATATACCTCTCAAACCTGAGGCTAGATCAGTCAGACAATGACCATATCGACTGAACCCAATATATAAGAAAAAAGTAAAAGTATAAATTGACATAATGTTGGAGGTTGGATTCATAGAATCAATGGAGGAATATAAATGGTTACATAAGCCCTATGATAGTTCAGGAAAATAAGTAGGGAGAGATAAGGATCTGTGTATATCTCAGGAAATTGAATTATGCTTGCCTGCATAACCCTTTTCCCACCCCTTTCACAGATGAGGTATTAGAGAATGTAGGAGGACAGGAAGCATACTCATTCATAGATGAATTATCAGGCTACCATCAGATCAAGATAGCCCCAGAGGAAAGGCACAAGACCAATTTTTCCACATAATGGGGATCCTACCAATACATGGTCATGCCTTTTAGATTGAAGAATGCACCAAAAATATTATCAAGAGTAGTCATAGATGCATTCAAAGAATTCATCCATCAGTTTTTAAAAGTATATCTGGATGATTGGACAATCTACATTTTGTTGAAATACCATGTAGAGGTGTTAAGGATAATGTTGGAAAGATGCAGGAAGTGTCAGATATCATTAAATATCAATAAGTGCATCTTTGGGACACCTTTAGGGATACTATTGGGCCATATAGTGTGAAAACAAGGCTTGCTAGTAGATCCTACCAAGATTGTAGTGATTTTCAATTTACCACCACCAAAATCAGTATGTCAGTTGAGAGAAACATTAGGACACACATGATACTATAGGAAATTCATAAAAGGGTATGTGCGGGTCACT
>ML828391.1:4787-15670 GCA_009831015.1 Picea engelmannii
TCAGCGTCTGTGTTTGCATTTGTGTTGCAGCATGTTTCAGCATCTGTTCTTCATAAACAATCGATTGCCATCAATGACAACCTTGATCATCTGCGCCTTGATCATCTGCGTCATCTCTGTTGTAGCCATATTTCCAACAAATCCAACAGTCAAAATTTCCCAAAACTTGAAAAGGTCCAATGGCCAATATCTAATGGCCACAGTTAACTCCTCATCATGATTGGATGGTCACTATTCTTCGACACTAGTAAATGGATTTGAACTCAATATTTTGAATATATTTTATCTCAATTTTTTGAATGTATTTGATCCTGTGCAAAAAATGAAACTCTCCTCTGCTAGCTTGATGATTCCAATGAATTCAACCCTAATCTAATATCGAATTAGGATAATAAATATCATCTGATGATCGATGATCACGAACCAAAAATATGTTCTTCTTTTACACGAGGGTTTAGTTCTAAATAGACCTGGAACCTCCACAAACAACCCTGAAAGGAATTTCTAGCAGACAAATCCTAAAATCTGCACTCTAAATATATATCATTCAAGCATTACAAAGAAATGTGTAATCCATTCAACTACATAGAAAATAAATAACAGAATGATCATCTTCTATTAATCCACTCACTCTACATACGTTTATACAAGGCATCCCTTCCTTTCTTGGCCCGATTTACATTTCTTTGGCCTCCCATTTGGCCTTTTGGCCACACTTGGCCTACTTCTCCCACACTCCTCCTATTATTCTCCTATCTCTCTATGTCTCTCCTGTCCCTATGCTCGTAGGCTTACAATTTTAAATATGGAAGCTAAACGTGTCGAACAATTGGCTGAGATTGATGGATTGTTGGTTGTCATTGATTTCAACCATTGGAGAGTGATATTGTAGATTGATGTCAACCCTTAGTGATTGATTTCAACCCTTGGAGAAAGTGCGGTAGCGAATTCCGGTAGCACAAAGGTTTGGGTAATGGACCCAAGGTTGTTTCATGTATAATGGTATGAGTTTTAACATATTTGAAGGTAAGACTATTATATATGGATAGTACATGTCATTCCATTTCCGGTGGCATGTGCAATGTGTTGGACAACTGAGAGGGGGGGGTGAATAAGTTGTTACTGAGCTTAAACAATTATGCCCATTTCAAACTTTTTACATAACACTCAATGATGATCACAATAATGAAGGGAAGTAAGCAATAGAATATTCAACATCAATCACACACATGAAATATACAAAGACGAATATTCCTGAGGAAACCCATAAAGGGAGAAAACCTCTTCTTCTTGATATGATAAATAATCTTTATTTTCTGTACATTATCATTCTTATGAGCACCAATTCCTTTCGAGGATACCACTTTTGTTTTACAAGCAACAACTTGCTGAGAGCACCAACTCTCTGGTTTCTCTAGCACCCACTAAAAGGAAGCACCAACTAGATGGAAGCATAAACTTCCAGTCACACAGGAGCCAACCTGTACAAGCTGCAACTTGTTGAGAGAACCAACTCTCTTGACTCTCTAGCACCCACTAGAAGGAAGCACCAACTCCTCGAGTGTTCCAGCACCAACTTCCAGTTACACATGCACCAACCTGTATAACAGAGAACTATAGTTCTCCCTTGCACCACCCTACCTCCCTGGTTTTTTCTGGCTGCAACCAGATGGAAGCTACAACTCCCTATGTTCAAGCACCCACTTGAAACTCTAAGGACAACAGTCCTCCCTAGCACCACCCTACCACCCTGAGATATAAATCTTTGTTACTAAAATTTATTACAGTGATACAATATTTATCAATGACTTACCAGTCCCATCATTGTTCTGCTACACTGCTCTTCTCTTCCTACATCAGTGTCTTCATGCTCACATATTCTTGTGATTTATGTTCTTCTACTCTGTCTCTACATGTGCACCTTATATTTCTCTTCATATCTTATATATGCATTTTTTTCTATGTCTTTCTTCTGTGTTTTATGCTCTGTGCACCATTGCCATTCTCTGTGCTACACCTCTTTTGTGTGCTTCAGCTCCTATGCACAACCTGCTTTTTCCCACATGAATAACTATCTAAAGAAGCAACCATGTCTTCTATTTTCTGTGTATATTTATCATGCCAAGTCTTCTGCCAGATCATACACATAGCTCTTCGTCCTCTTTGGCGATTATACTGAGTATTTTCTTCATGAGTGGTTGTTATCCTGAGAATCTTTAGCTTCCCTGGTAGTGACAGTCTTCGACACTTTTCCATCTGTCAATTATCTCTATGATGAGTCCTCATTCCACTCGCAGTTACCTCGAGACTCTTCAAATCCTCTGGCGATCACCCTGAAGCTCTTCAAATTCTCTGGTAGATACAATCACTCCGTT
This sequence comes from Picea engelmannii, assembly GCA_009831015.1. Classification (NCBI taxonomy): domain Eukaryota; kingdom Viridiplantae; phylum Streptophyta; class Pinopsida; order Pinales; family Pinaceae; genus Picea; species Picea engelmannii. Next base: position 7,163 of record ML828391.1, read on the forward strand.
CTGGCAGATACAAAGAAAACCTCCGCGTGCTCATCCCTTTGGTGCCTTTTCCCTTCCTAAGAAAAATTCATAGTGGGCACTAGATTTTTTGGCTAAGCCCCTTCCTTTCACGTGACCACGAGCTATGATCATATGCCTATCCAAAAGGTGCTTCATGACTTCGTGTTTCATATTTTCTACTGTGAGTCACCTTGATTCTCCCAACTCCCGAAATCTTGAGGTGGAGCCTAGAGATGTGCTAGATCCTCCCTTAACCTTTGTTGATGTGACCATGGCTATGACCAAATGCCTATTCAAAGGGTGCTTCCTGATCTCAATCTAGTGAGCACTAGTTATGTTTCTTGATATGACCTTGGGCGATGATCTCATGTGACTATGTGATTGCGGGCGCGTCCAAAGGTGGTTTGAGGCCAACCCTATTTTTTCCCCGCAATTCACCACAGAGATCCACATGTCCTTTCTCCAAAACCATGGTTTCGATTGCGAACCGCCTTCAACATTTTAAATTCCATGCACCTTCAATCCCCACAATGTGACAGGATCGTCAATCTCACGATATTGATGGTGTTCCTGAACTGACGGATCAGATCTAACCTTCTTAAATCAACGACTATCATTTACTTCGTGATCCTGGCTCTGGGAGTTTCAACTCTCAAAGCTTTCTCTCCTTTGTATGTCAATATTCTAGAGTCGATGATCCGTTAACACCTGTCCTTCTCAATCGACAACTAGATCAACGATCCTGTGTCCCCTTTCTTGATCAACGGTCGAGATCTCCTTTAGGTCTCCAGACTTTGGATATTTCAAATCTCAACTTTATCTCTGTCACCTTTTTCCTGGAGCTGACAATCCACTGACATGTGTCCCTTTCGGATCAACGGCTGTGATCCTTTCGCGTCTCTGGACTTTGGAATTCTCAAGTATTAACTTTCACTGTAGTATGATCAAAGGTTGAGAATACTCCCACAGTGATATTCAAATCGGACGAATTATGTCCACTTTGAGTCTTCGGAACTTCACCCTTCAGGTCTTTGGGACTTCGCCCTTTGGTATTCACAACCTTTCAAATTTCCCGAAGAAGATTTCTCCGAAGTAGATCGGATGGTTGATCTATTTTTTGCACGATGAATGATTCTTGTTCACTTCGGAACTTCAATGTTCATAACTTTCAACTTCTGCAGTCTTTCGACGTTTCGTAGTATCTTTCGTCAAAGTAGATTGGACGATCGGATTTTATTTGCACGATGAATGGTTCTTGTTCACTTCGATACTTTGTCTATTTTACTTACGCTATCCTTCCACTGTATTAGATCAATGATCTAGAATGCTCCTTAAGTGATATTTAGATCGGATGTCTTGTGTCCACTTCGGGACTTCGACATTCGGGACTTCGGGAATTTGGGCAAGTACTGGTGGTAAAAATCCCGAAGTAAATCTCTCAAAGTGACGTAACTTGCTTACGTCACTTGTTGACATGACATGAGCCAATTTCCTCTTGACACTTTTCATCACCTGATTATGCCATGTGTACTTGCTAACGTGGCATGCTAACATGGTCTGCCACATGTCCTTGCTGACGTGGTCTGTTGGCGTGGTCTGCCACATGTCCTTGCTGACGTGTTCTGTTGACATAGTCTACCACATGTCCATGCTGATGTGGTCTATTGGCATAGATCTCCCTGATCTAATGGTCATCATATCTTCTCCAGATCCGATGGTCCTTATTAATTTCAGATTTTCGACTCTACGGTCTTCGGGTCTTTCAAATATCAAACTAAAAAATCTTGAGGTGAGATTTTTTCGGAGCGTAACCTTCTCGCAACTTTAGACCCAAACTAAATGTTGTTCATCGATCATGTTCTTAGATCGATGGCTCGATCTATCCATGATGCTACTTTTCTATCTTATCCTATCCTTCCACTTAGAATGATCCAACGGTTATCGGGTTTTTGAGTATTCGAATTCTAAACCCTTTTTGTCCCTCTTATCCTATACTTCACTTGATTTGATCGGATGGTTATTGGTCATCTGGATCGTTGATCCAATGCCCATTGTCGCTCTCTCTCCTGAGGTTCTAATCTCTCTAACTTAGAAGGTTTTATAAGTGTTCAAGGGTCTCAACCTTTTCTCCTTTTGTAAGTCCTGATGACTTTGGGTCTCATCTACGTTTTTGAAAAATGCTATCTCTCCTAAGCTTTGGCAATGAAGTTAACCTTGGCCCTGGTGCACACTTGTTCTCTTCATGAAACTCTATGTTCTTCTTCTTGAGCTTGATTCCTTCTGCAAACTCACAGATTCTAAGGAATCTTGTGCACGCTCCTTGCTACCTTCATGATAACCTATGGCTATCTAGAAACTCTAACTCTCTGCCCTGTGCTCATCCTCCTGAGATTGTAGACAACAATTTCTCATGGTCTCCTCATTCCCGATGCTATCATTGTTTCTTTCCGGTTTGTTGTCATTGCTTCCAATATGCTATCATTGTTATTGTTCCTTCCATCAATGACAATCACACTCTGCATGTGAACATGCCAACACAACGTCACATAACTCCTCAGGGTTAGAGAGTTATGGCCATACGAAGTTGGAGAACCCAGGTTTGGGTAATGGACCCAAGTTTGTTTGATGGATAATGGTATGAGTTTTGATATATTTGCAGGTAATACTATTCTATATGGATATTACATTTCATTCCATTTCTGGTGGTATGTGGAATGTCACATAACTCCTCATGGTTTGAGAGTTATGGCCTTACGAAGTTGGAGGACCCTCATATGTCATCTAGAAGCCCCAGAAGGTCAAAGTAGTCAAAGTGGTTTAAGAGATTTTAGAAGGTAAATAATAAAGTGAAGTGATGAGTGTACTATAATTTAAAGTGAATACAAATTAATTATTTAAATAATAAATTTAATGGAGAAATTAGAAGTGGGTTAACCCTAAAATAAGGAAAGTGGGCAAAGTGACCTAGAAGATGTTTTCAAGGAAGCTACTTGGAGAGTATAAATAAGAGGCAAGGCTCTCTCATTTCAGATCACACTTGAGAATATTGAATATCTATAGGTTTCTGAGGTAACCAAAGGATATCTAATCCTAATTTATAAGGGAAGGTGAAGAAAATAAGGACGGAATTCAAGGAAGGATAAATTCTTTTGATGATGCTTTCTATGGTATGTTATTTACAGGTCATCTCACCATTTTCTCAATAGATTTTTTTATAGAATTATTCAGGCCATAAAATTTCTCTTCTATTAATACAACATATCCAAGTATCTGTGGTAAAAAAATCATCTTATGGTTCGTTGTATTTTTGGAGCTACACTCCGTGGAAAATAGGGTTTGTGGCTAGTCCTAAAACTAGTCTAAAATAGGTGTTTCGGGTAAAAACGTGATAACTTCTTCATAACATATACAAATTCAAAAAGACAAACATTTTTTGTTATAGTAAAGTCTGTAGTATTCTTTGTAACATTTTCAAATCGATTCAACAAATATTCCGTGCAGGGAACACTCTACAAGGTCGATCTCTAGAATAAGCCAGAATTCAGCAAGGTATGTCATTTTTGCTATAACTCCTTTTTTGAGAGGTTTCAAGTAGTGAAACCTGGAGGAATTGCATAAAACACAATGAAGAGCATTTTTTATCAGTTTTAGATCTTTATTCATTACAGTTACATAGTTATGATTATTTCAACTTAGGGTTGTTGACTAATCCAAAACTAGTCATGTGAGACTAAATAAAAGTTTGATGAAAATGCTAGTCTCTTGTTGTTAAAGTTAAGGAAGGTTTTTAGATATGTAATAATATAAATCAATTCTATTACAGAGTTACAAATCATATTTGGATGATGAAATTGATGAGGGAATTTGGTTGAGGTACATGTCGGGTACATGATTGAGACAAGTAGTTGATTAGTTGGCACATACATGAGGTGTTTAGTTGATGATGTTGGTACATATTGATGAGATATAGTTGATGAGTAGTTGATACATGATTGGTACATACTTGGTACATGGTTGGAGGCACTTGTTAGTAGTATTTTTGACACATGGTTTATGGATGATGTAGCATACTTGTATTATTATGAGTTGGTGGTGTTGATTATAAGTTGGTGGTGATGATTATAAGTTGTTGTGTTATGATTGGTTGATGCACATATTTGAGAGTTGTCTTGGTGATTGATCTTGGTGATTAGATCTGATTTGGTTTATAAGATTGATGAGACAGGTTGTTGTGATAGGTTGTTTGGACAAGTTGTTGTGACAGGTTATTTGTACAGGTTTGGTATATGGTTGATGCACTTGTTCATGGTACATGTTGGTGCATGGTTGATGTACTTTTTTATGGTACAGGTTGATTATAGGTTGTTTGGTACAGGTTTTTGCATGGTTGATGCATTTGTTTATGGTGCAGGTTGATTACAGGTTGAGGTACATGTTGATGCATGGTTCAGGTTATTGGTACAGGTTATTTTGTGCAGGTTGATTGGTACATGTTTACAGCAGTATATCTCACAGTGATAGTGTGACAGTAGTTCCATCATTCTATTTATACTTCAAGGTGGTTGGACGAGGCAAGGACAGGGGGTTGTAGCCACCTTCTGGTTGTAGCTAGAGAATATAGGGGGTTGTAGCCTCCATCTGGTTGTAGCCAGAGAATTGGGGATTTGGAGCTTCCCTAAGGTTGCAGCCTAAGAAACTAGGGGGTTGGAGCCTCCTTCCAATTGCAGCTGGAAAACAAAGGAAGTGTTGGAAAATTGAGAGGGGGGGGTGAATTAGTTGTTACCGTGCTTAAACAAATATGCTTCTTTTAAAATCTTTACAAGGCATTTAATGATGATCACTATATATAATATGCCTCATATATATGAGAAACACAGAGACAGATATTTCCCAAGGAAACCCATACAGGGTAAAAACCTCTTCTTCTTTATATGATAAGTATTAGTTACATTCTATACATTATCATACATATGAGCACCAACTCATTATGAGGCTACAACCTCTGTTTTGCAAGCTACAACTTGCTAAGAGCACCAACTCTCTGTTTTTCTCTAGCACCCACAAGAAGGAAGAACCAACTCCATGGTTTCTCTAGAACCTACTAGAAGGAAGCACCAACTCCCTGTGTTCAAGCACCCACTTGAACCTCTGAGGACACCAGTCCTCCCTAGCACCTCCCAACCACCCTGTTTTATAAATCTTTGCTACTGAAACTTATTACAGTGATATAATGTTCAACAATGGCTTACCAGACTCATCACTGTTCTATTGCATTTCATTGCTCTGTCTGCCTCACTGCCTTCCTGTACACATCCTCTTCTGTTCAATTCAGTTGCTGCACTCTCTTCCTTCTTCACGCATGAATCACCTTCAACAACAACAACCACAGCAACCCCAACAACAACAACAACCACATCTCTTCTCTGTACTGTGTATTTATAGATTTTGTGCACCTTGTGCATGCAATGCACACAATACCTTTGCATACTCACACCGCGCCGATATCCTCCACAACTCGAGTGATCTGTCTGATCATCATCGTGACTCTTCATCTTCTCTAGCCATTTTTCCACTCGTTCAACATCACTGTATGTTATGATGAGATTCCTCAACCTCTCTAGCAGTTGAGACTCTTCATCTTCTCTGTGACAGTCGAGCTCACCTTCTCTATTCCAGTTACAAGCTTCAATGCTCATCCAGTTGTCAACCACCTCCATGAGCATCTTCATCCCTCTTGAAGATTCCAAGAGACTCTTCATCTCCTCTGTCAATCACCCCAAAGTGTCTTCAAGTCCTCTGGCAGAAACCATCAATGGTTTCTGACAGTTACACTGTGACGTGCAACAGTAGCCCTCTAATCTCCTTTAGTTTCATCTACACCATTGGATTAGTTGTGATTTATGCATTTCACACTTTCGCAATTCAGAGATTCTGCGATGAGGCATCTTGACTCTTCATATTGCGAGCTCCGAAAAGGAGCTTGGCTGCTCTAGCTCCCTCCTCTACATGACCACAGGCGGTGACCACCGATTATAGCGATATTTCACCTTTTCAGTATTTCGACATTCGTATGATCCCATGTTTTGACACTCCCAAACGCGATCCCCGAAATTCTGAGGTGGAGCTTATCTGCACTAGGTCCTTCCTCCACGTGACCACACGCGGTGACCACAAGTTGTGCTATAAGGCGCTGCGAACTTATGGTCTTCATTGACCCTGATCGACGGTCCACAATCTCGATGAATCAACGGTCCAGATATTTTTTCGATCTCGCATCTCTCTATTCCTTAGATGTGGGTTCTTGTTACTCCAAGTCGCGATACGTGAAGCTCCGAGATGGAGCTTAGATCAATGGTCCAAAAATCTTGGTGATCTAACGGTCCAGATCTTATCGTGAGTTTGCTTCTCGCGATTCCTGTGATGGAGGTTCTCGTCACTCCAAGTCACGATACACGAAGCTCCAAGATGGAGCTTAAATCAATGGTCCACGATTTCGATGAATCTACGGTTGCGATTAAATCACGATTTCGCATATCGCGATTTCAATGGTAATATTTATTTCCTCTCCAAGTCGCGAGTCGCAAAACTCTGAAATGGAGTCGACGGTCCAGATCACACCTTGATCTGACGGCTGTGATTAAATCATGATTTCGCATATCGCGATTTCAATGGTCATATTTCTTGCCTCTTCAAGTCGCAAGTCGTGAAACTTCAAAATGGAGTCGACAGTCCAGATCACACCTTGATCTAACGGCTGCGATCATTTCACGATTTCGACATTCCTGTGGTATTGTTTCTTGACTCTCCAAATCGTGATTCGCGAAACCCCAAAATGGAGTCTTTGACATGCTCTGATCTTTTGCCACGCGTCCCTCTTGGATCAATGGTCAATATCTTGTCATGATTTCGCATATCGCGATTTCGACATTCCTATGGTATTGTTTCTTGACTCTCCAAGTTGTGATTCGTGAAACCCCGAAGTGATGTAAACTTGCTGACGTCACACGTGGATTGACACGTGTTGAATAACTGCCACGTGTCACTCTAATTCGTGACTTACATGTGCCTGAAATGTTGAATCATCTTGACACTTTTCATTGCCTAGTTGTTCCACATGTTCTTAGCTGACATGGTTTGCTGACATGTCTGTTTCAGGATTTAGCATTTCGCAATTTCAGGACTCATGTTGTAAAGAACCTTTGACATTTCCATCTCCTGATATCTGAAATCCCGATAGCCAAAACTCTGAAATGGAGTTGGACCACCGCTTCGATCTTGCACTTTAAAGAACGTGTAGGTTCTTCCCGATCCAACGATGGTTGGAACTTGTGCTCAGATCTTATGCCTGAGATCTGTCCTCCTCTTCTGTGCGTTCTTCTCATAATGCCCATCTATTACATACTTTTTGTACTCATGCCATATTCATTGTTGTACTTGCCATCAATGAAAAGCATTCGCTATCTGTTCGCTATCTGTTGAATATTTTCCAACAATCTCCCCCTTTGGCATTGATGGAAACACAAGCACCCACATGCATTCGGACTCTACTCTCGAACTCTCTTCTCCCCCTTTGACATCAATGTCAAAGAAAAAACATGCTTCCCCTGAGCTGTTGCATTAATTTTAGGAGGTATCAGATATGCAACCAATACAGGACTCCCCCTAATAGGATGGACTCTCTTAGATGTGAGACGGGATGACACCCAGCTTCTGTCTGAGATATTCAAATGGTGTCTTTGCTAGAGGTTTAATAAATATGTCTGCAATTTGTTCTGTAGTGGGAATGTAATTGACCTGAGCAATCTGATTGGTGACCTGCTCTCTCAGAAAATGATATTTTATGGGAATATGCTTGGTCTTGGAGTGGAATACAGGATTTTTAGACACATTGATGGCACTAGTGTTATCATAATGAATTGGGATCGATGCAGTGTATTTTACCTCCAAATATGCAAGTGTTTGAATCATCCATAATACCTGAGTGCAACAGGTAGCAACAACAATGTACTCTACCTCTGTGGTTGATAAAGAAATGGAACCTTGCTTTTTACTAAGCCAGGCTACTAAAGAGTTACCCAGGAAGAATGCTCATCCACTGGTGTGTTTTCTCTCATCAACACAGTTTGCCCAATCTGCATCTGAATAAGCAGTCAACTGAAGATTTTGATTTCTGGGATACCACAGACCATAAGTCATTGTTTCTTTAAAATACCTAAATATCATTTTGACATCTTGCAAATGACTCTGTTTAGGTGCAGCTTGATATCTTCCTACCATTCCTACAACATGAATTATGTCTGGGCGAGATGCTGTGATGTACAACAGGCTTCCTATCATTGATCGATATGAGCTTTGATCAACACTGGGTGAATCATCATCCTTGCTTAATTTACATCCAGTTACCATAGGTGTACCCACAGGTTTAGAATCTTCCATTTGAAACCTTTTCAGCATTTCTCTTAGATATTTTTCTTGAGAAATGAACATCCCTTCGGGCCTCTAAGTAAT
>ML828391.1:36797-51220 GCA_009831015.1 Picea engelmannii
CAAGATCGTTACTTACAACTTCTAGTCCCGAATGTGAGTTTAGATGTGATTAAAATTGATGTTCAACTTAGATTTATAAATCAAAGCAAGCCATCCATGTGGCAAAAAGCAAATAAGGGAAATTGATTTTTATCCACCTAAGTTCTTATGTTTGTTTGACTATCCCCTTTATAAGTTGAGGGGTCTAAGTGGTGCAGTATTTAGAGCATGCATATCATCATTCTTAAGAAGGAAAATGATTTTCCCCACATCCAAGACCTTACAATGTAGATTTTTGTTCAGATGCGCGGCCTCTAGTGTGGACAGAGGCGCCTATAGCGCCTGCGCACTGACAGAATTGAGTGACAAAGAGAATGCGCGCAGGAAGAAACTGCTGAAAAGGCGCATGCGCGCCTGTGGGGTGGAATACCTGTGCGCCTATGACAAAAGTCCGAGAAGAAAAATTCGGATGGATTTCTCTCCAATTTCTTCTGAATTGACTGGTTAGCAGGTCGGCAGAGGTCGGTTTGTGAACCTGCAAGTTAATGAAATCAAAAGGAAAGCAAAATGAACCCAAATGAGGGAGGAATTGATACCAACTCCCCAGTATGGTCGCCAATCTGTTTGCACCCAATTTGTCACTTGGTGAGCAAATAAAGGGTGCTTACATGCCCTGTTGGGTCTTGCAGAGCATGACAGCTGTGGAGGAAAGGGTTAGCGAAAATGAAACAGAACTATAAACAAGAATTAAATTAAAACAAACTAAAACTATGAGCATATGGAAAAAAGAGATAACAAACACAAAAGACCAATATCACCAATGTTTTTAGGCTGATCAATTGATGAAATCCAAAGCACAATGAAGAAAGGGAACTATGGTTCCTTCTTCCTCCAAAGGAAGGCTCTTGAGGCCCTCACAAACTTGCTCTCCTTACAATAAGAAAATGAGAATGATGGTGAAAGAACTCCAAGCATACCCACTCAAGAGAGAGGTGGATAACCCTATGAAATGGTGCCAAATGTGTAATTGTCAAAGAGTGAGTCCTTAACAATCTTAGTAGCATAAAAATACATGAAATTCCTTGAGAAAATGGTGTTTCTTCATGGCTTTTTATAGCATGGCATTGGGTGATTATGTAACTCCTTTGAGGTGTGAAAAGGGGCTCTTTAGGGCTCAATTAGGTCTTTGACCAGCCTACCATGCGGATTCAGCTCAGATTTGATGTCAAATCGACTTGGGAGCTGATCCATTAGTGGTTGGGAGGCCGACCAATTTCAATAAATGCGACGTTTAGCAGGTGCGCGGGTTTTTCGCCCAACAGTCGCGCATCGTGCGCGTATGCGCGCATTGTACATTGTTGTTCCATGCATATGCGCGCGCACCCAGATTCTATAAAGCGCCCTTTAATTTTTGGTTACTTTGTATAGTTTTTGACCCTTTTTCAATGCTGTGGAATTAATCCTGTGCCATAAATGACTTCATTCCTGTTTTGACTATGCGGAGTTCTTGTCACCATGTGTGGACGAAATTTCAGTGATAACAATGAACACATAGTCAATGATTGTAGAAGCATGATTGATACTTCCATGAAAGAGAATATTGATATCAGATATAAGAAAGTATGGATAAGAAAAAAGGAAGAACAGGTAAACAAAGACTAGGTACCAAAGATCGCAAGATTGGCAATAAAACAAGATGAAGAAAATTCTACAGAGAAAAGGAAAGATGTCAGATACAGAAAGGTTTGTAAAATAACTGAAAGAAAGGAAGGACATGTAAATAAGGAACAGGTTCAAGAGATTGTACTTTTAGGCATTATAGTGAAATATGAATCCCTAGACAGAAAGAAAGAAGTCAGAGCTCAAAGAGATAATGAATCTACCAATGAAGATGATGATGAATCTACTAATGAAGATGATGATGAATACATATCAGAGAAGGAATTGTTCTGAGCCATCCGGCTTAGAGACTCCCAAGAAATATGAATATTAGACAAGGGGAGCCTATGCAATAGCTGTGACAGACCAAAGAACCATCCTTTGATCAGCTTGCAAAGTTTGAGAAGACAAATTCAGAGAAATCAGTTAACAGAAGTACAGTTTGATAGATTAATCAAGACTTCATGATAGTATAGTGATAAATGGGTCAGCATTATGGACAGTTGCTCAAGTAGAGTCTTGGACAGTATGGACAGAGATGGATTTGTAAGAACACTTAGTAAGTTTGGATAGATATATGATAGTGGATGAGAGCATGGATTCATAGATTGATTCAGAGAGTGGTTCAGAGACAAAGGAACATTATCACAATGGATGATAATTACACAGGAACTGGCTCGAACAATGCTAATGGATTCCAAATTGACAAATATTTTTTTGACACATGCAGTGCATACATCAGTTCACATTCAAAACAAAGGAATGCTCAGAAACAACAATGACAAAACTCCCTATGAACTATGGAAAGGAAGCGCAGACAACAACCTCTACATCAAGGTAACTCAAGGTAATATTTTATTAATTGAAATTTATGTTGATGATATTGTTTTGGAAGTACCAATGACAGGTTAAGCCAAAAATTTGCAAAGGATATGCAGAATGAATTTGAAATGTCATTACTTGGAGGACTATCCTTCTTTTTGGGTCTTCATATATGTCAAAGAAACCAAGGAATTTGTATTTCTCAAACTAAGTATATCAGAGAAATGCTAGAGAGGTTTGGAATGGAAGATTGCAAACCAGTTGCAAGTTGAGCAAAGATGATTATTCAAAGTCTACAGACCAAAGGCAATACAGGTCAATGATTGGTGTCTTACTATATGTGACAACATCCAGACCATATGTAATGCAGGAAAATGGACATGTGGCAGGATTTCAAGCATCACCAAAGGAATCACATGTATTAGCAATGAAGAGGATTTTCAGATATCTCAAAGGAACATAAGAGTTTGTATTATGGTATCCAAAAGGAAAGGATCTATCACTTATTGCATACACAGATGCAGATTGGGCAGGTTTCATTGTTGATCGATGAAACACTAGTGGAGCAGTGTTCTACTTTGGTGAGTGTTTAGTATCTTGGCTAAGCAATAAACAATCATCAATATCCTTATCTATAGCCGAGGCAGAGTATATTGCAGCAACATCATGTTGTACACAGGTTCTATGGATGAAACAAACTTTGACAGATATACAGGTTGAGTATGATGAGCCCATTCCAATCTATTGTGATAATACAAGCACCATCAGTATCTCAAAAAACCTGGTGATGCACTCCAAGACGAAACACATTCCAATCAAGTATCACTTTCTACGGGAATAGGTTGCAGAGAAGAGCATCATATTTGAATATGCGAGAACAAAAGAACAAGTGGCATACATATTTACAAAACCACTTCCACGGGAATCCCTTGAGTATCTTCGCCAAAGACTAGGAGTAATTTCTACTCCAAAATGAATGCTTTTGAATGCTTATCTTATATTTCTTAGATGTACATGAGGAAGCACCATAAATAGGACATAGGGGGAGAGATTTATCATATGCAAAGGTAAATGCTTGGAGAGAGAGCATAGAGGCATGTTTCCAAGGGGGGTGATTGTCACTAGGGAAGAATGAGCGATATGACTTCAAAGGGGGGGATATTATTCATATGAAGGGAAAGAGAGTAATTAGAGGCTTATAAACACAAAGAAAAATCAAAGGCACGTAGACAGGGGGATCAACCCTAAGGAGAGTTCATTCAGGGGGAGAATCCCTAAAGGGAGATACCCTTTTGCATTGGTGTCAAAGGGGGAGAGATAGAAACATTGATGAAGAGTATAAGAATGAATGTTATCATGACTAAGTGTTTCCATCAATGCCAAAGGGGGAGATTGTCAAACAATTGGCTTAGGTTGATGGATAGTTGGTATGGATTGTTGGTTTTCATTGATATCAACCAATGTAGAGTGATATTGTAGATTTATGTCAACCCTTAGTGATTGATGTCAACCCTTGGATAAAGTTCGGTAGCGAATTCCAGTAGCACAAAGGTTTGGGTAATGGACCCAAGGTTGTTTCATGTATAATGGTATGAGTTTTAATATATTTGAAGGTAAGACTATTCTATATGGATATTACATGTCATTCCATTTCCAATGGTATGTGCAACGTCACATAACTCCTCACGGTTAGAGATTTATGGCCATAAGAAGTTGGAGAACCCAGGTTTGGGTAATGGACCCAAGTTTGTTTGATCGATAATGGTATGAGGTTTAATATATTTTTAGGTAATACTATTATATATGGATAATATGTTTCATTCCATTTATTTTGGTATTTAGAACATCACATAACTCCTCACGGTTTGAGAGTTATGGCCTTACAAAGTTGGAGGACCCTCATATGTCATCTAGAACCCCAAAAGGTCAAAGTAGTCAAAGTGGTTTAAGAGATTTTAGAAGGTAAATAATAAAGTGAAGTGATGAGTGTACTATAATTCAAAGTGAATACAAATGAATTATTTAAATAATAAATTTAATGGAGAAATTAGAAGTGGGTCAACCCTAAAATAAGGAAAGTGGGCAAAGTGACCTAGAAGATGTTTTTAAGGAAACTACTTAGAGAGTATAAATAAGAGGCAAGGCTCTCTCATTTCAGATAACACTTGAGGATATTGAATATATATGTGTGTCTAAGGTAACCAAAGGATATCTAAGCCGAATTTCTGAGGGAAGGTGAAGAAAAGAAGGCCGGAATTCAAGGAAGGATAAATTCTTTTGATGATGCTTTCTAAGGTATGTTATTTACAGGTCATCTCACCATTTTCTCAATAATGTTTTTTCTAGAATGATTCAGACCGTGAAATTTCTATTCCATTGAGGAAACATATCCAAGTATCTGTGGTAAAAATTCATCTTATGGGTCGTTGTATTTTTGGAGTTACACTTCGTGGAAAATAGGGTTTGTGGCTAGTCCTGAAACTAGTCTAAATAGGTGTTTTGGGTAACAACGTCATAACTTATTAATAACATATCCAAATTTAGTAAGACCAAATGTTTTGGTTAGAGTACAGTCTATAGTATATTGTGTAACTGTTTTAGATTGATTCAACAAATATTCTGTGTGGAGCATGCTCTACAATGTCTCTCTCTAGAATAAGCTAAAATTTAGCAAGGTGTGCCATTTTTTCTATAACTCCTTTTCTGAGAGGTTTCAAGTAGTGGAACCTAGAGGAATTGCATAAAACACACTGAAGAACATTTTGTATCAGTTTCAAATATTTATTCATTACAGGTACATAGTTATGATTATTTCAAGTTAGGGTTGTTGACTAATCCAAAACTAGTCATGTGATACTAAAGAAAAGTTTGATGAAAATGCTAGTATCTTGTTGTTAAAGTTAAGGAAGTTTTGTACAGGGATGATTTTAGGGGCTAAATTTTTCTCATGGGCTAATTTTCCATGGTTTTTCCAAAAACGAGATTCGTTATTTTAAAAATGATTCGTCCAAATTCTATAGGATAAAATTATTTTACCTTAAAAATCGCCAAAATTTTATAAAAACTATATAAAATCCTTAGAAATTTGAATATTTTTACAAAAATATTGCCAATCATTTATAGTTGGCATATGAAGGATTAGTAAGATTCGACAAGGTTTCTACATTTTAAAATAAATTTCCATCCTTAAAATCATCCCTGGTTTTGTAGGTATGTGGTCATATACACCAGGTCTATTACATAGTTACAAATCAAATTTGGATGATTAAATTGATGAGGGAATTTGGTTGAGGTACATGTCAGGCACATGGTTGAGACAAGTAGTTGATGAGTTGGCACATACATGAGGTGTATAGTTGATGATGTTGGTACATCTTGATGAGTCATAGTTGATGAGTAGTTGATACATGATTGGTACATACTTGGTACATGGTTGGAGTCACTTGTTAGTAGTATTGTTGACACATGGTTTATGGATGATGTAGCATACTTGTATTATTATGGGTTGTTGGTGATGATTATGAGTTGTTTTGTTATTCTTGGTTGATGCACATCTTTGAGAGTTGTCTTGGTGATTGATCTTGGTGATTAGATCTAATTTGGTTGATAAGGTTGATGAGACAAGTTGTTGTTATAGGTTGTTTGGACAAGTTGTTGTGACAGGTTGTTGTGACAGGTTATTTGTATAGGTTTGGTGCATGGTTGATCCACTTGTTCATGGTACAGATTGAGGTACAGGTTGGTGCATGGTTGATGCACTTGTTTATGGTATAGGTTGATTACAGGTTGGTGCATGGTTGATGCACTTGCTTATGGTACATGTTGATTATAGGTTGAAGTATAGGTTGATGCATGGTTCAGGTTATTGGTACATGTTATTTGGTGCAAGGTGATTGGTATAGGTTTACAGCAATATATCTCACAGTGATAGTGTGACAGTGGTTTGATCATTCTACTTATACTTCAAGGCGGTTGGATGGGGCAAGGACAGGTGGTTGTAGCCACCTTTCGGTTGTAGTCAGAGAACATAGGGGGTTGTAGCCAGAGAATTGTGGAGTTGGAGCTTCCCTCAAAGGTTGTAACCTGAGAAACTAGAGGGTTGAAGCCTCCTTCCAGTTGCAACTGGAAAATAAAGGAAGTTGGTGCTTCCAATGAATGTAATTCTTCAAGACATATATGAAAAAACATTTTGTGGTTTTCTCCCGCTTTGGGTTTCCACATAAAACACTGGTGTACTGTGTATGTGTATGATTGTTCATTTGTTCATTTCTTATTTACTCTGCAGTTATTGGATGATAATGATACATTGATATAACACTTGGATTATATGGTTAAAAAGGATTAAATTTCTCTATTATTGATTCACCCCCCCCTCTCGGTAATCCAACAAAACCTCCAACTCAAAAAAATTTCTAAGAACCTAGAACTAATTGTAATAATAGCTCTTCATCTCTCTAATATAGATGAGGATCAATTTGATCGAATCCTCCATACTTAAGAAAATCCACCTAATCCACCTAATTGCTCAATTAAGTTATTTACATCACAATTAGGGAAAACAAACTTTTTTATTCTCAAAAATCCTATCCTTCTAGAATAATTACAAACTTAGGAAAACACAATCAAATTCATTAAGGGAACCCACTCCCTTTCGTAAATTTCAAGACCCCTTAGGTCTGTTTCTGTAAATGTGTTGAACATGCACATAATAGATCTAGCTAGAAAATACTACACAGAATTGCAGAGAGAAATTGAGAAAGAAGAAGCAAGATAGAAAGAATGGAAGAATTCTCATTAACCATATTTCACACTCAAAGAGTGAATAATTTACAGTAGATATAGGATACATGAGTAACTAATGAGGCATAGTGGTGGTCTAGAGTGATCTGGACACACACCAACAATTACGGGAGTAAACTGCCACCTATTCTAGTCTCTCAAGCAGTTACGGGATTGAACTGCCACCTAGTTGAGTTAACTAGTCAACTAGTCTTAAGTTAACTGACTGAACAAAGAGTAGTGAGTTGGTGATGATCCCAATGTTGCATGGTGATAAAACCAATGCAATATCTAAACTCAACTCAACCAGTCAAACTGAAGTGTCAATTGAAAGAGAATATTCTCCAGGTGGAATATTCTCCCCTAAAATATAGGAGACTGGATAATAAATAATTATGACTAATAAACAAGGAATAACCTTAGGAAAAATAAATCCTAGGTGTGTGTGAAGTAACTCCAACACCCCCCCTGAACATCACTATGGTGAAAATAAAGAATGGGTCCCGGCTACGAGACCATGTTAGGTACCCAAATACAAACGATACACTGAAATAAACGAGGAAAGAGAGAAAACCTCATGGGAACAAAACTCCCCCTCAAATTACAATGCATAAAATAAAAAATGATAAGGAACAAAACGCAGTTGTTAAGCAACCATGTCCTTCACTCCAAGAAGACATCGCAACTGTGCAAGTTTGTGCTCTTTGAATATTTTGTTGAAGATGTAGATGTCTACACGGATCTAATGAAGTATATGCATAATTGATATTTCCACACATATCCACTTTATATTCTTGTAATGAATAATATCCAAATAAATTTTGGATGAAATTTTGAAAACCGTGCGACCGTTTCCAGAAAAACGCTGAAATTTTGTTGATTTTAAAACGATCATAACTTCACTTTCCGGACTCCGTTTCGGACGATTTTTTTTTTGAAATTGGATATTTTCCCGAGAGGAATTCAAATATCAAATTTTTTTTTTGCAAATTGTGATTATAAAATATCAGAATGGCATCTGATGTGTGCGGCTCCCTTTCTGTCTCCTAAGATGCATGCATGGTGCATACAAAAGTGTCTGCATGTGACTCCTGAGATGCATGTCATATATCTTCCACATGAATTTTAGAAAATAAATCTGAAATGGAGTAGACATCATCTTCAATTATTGGAATACTAATTTCTGCAAAAACGTTTGTAGAAGACTCTTCATAAGAAGAGGCTTGATCTTCTGATGGCTTCTCTTCTGGCTCTATCTGTTCGACCTCCTGCATGAAATCTTCACAACATTCTTTATTCCCAAATAGAACCTCCAATCTGGTCCATAATTCATTTGGAGTTAATCCTTGTGATTCGTCATATACTTGATGAAAAAGTTCGGGAGAAACAAACATGCTGATACTTCCTATGGCCATATCTTGTCTATTGAGAAAATTGTTTTTCTCGTCGACAGAATCAGGCTCTACTTCCATTGCCATGGTTATTTGGTATAAGCTTCTGCATATAAGATGAAGCAAAATTTTTGGCTTCCATTCCAAATAGTTATGAGGCGTGAGAAGTATTTCCAGCGAATAATCCATCTTTTTGTTGTATTCAATCTTTTGTACCTGCAAAAAATGATTTGGTGTAGCTTTTGCTTAGTAGTCCATCAGCTCTGATACCATGTAAATGTGTTGAACCTGCACATAATAGATCTAGCTAGAAAATACTACATAGAATTGCAGAGAGAAATTGAGAAAGAAGAAGCAAGATAGAAAGAATGGAAGAATTCTCATTAACCGTATTTCACACTCAAAGAGTGAATAATTTACAATAGATATAGGATACATGAGTAACTAATGAGGCATAGTGGTGGTCTAGAGTGATCTGGACACACACCAACAATTACGAGAGTAAACTGCCACCTATTCTAGTCTCTTAGGCAGTTACGAGAGTGAACTGCCACCTAGCTGAGTTAACTAGTCAACTAGTCTTAAGTTAACTGACTGAACAAAGAGTAGTGAGTTGGTGATGATCCCAATGTTGCATGGTGATAAAACCAATGCAACATCTAAACTCAACTCAACTAGTCAAACTGAAGTGTCAATTGAAAGAGAATATTCTCCAGGTGGAATATTCTCCCCTAAAATATAGGAGACTGGATAATGACTCATTATGAGTAATAAACAAGGAATAACCTTAGGAAAAATAAATCCTAGGTGTGTGTGAAGTAACTCCAACAATTTCAACAAGGTTATTTTAGGAGACAAAATGCTCCTGCATCAGATCCCCTAAACAAAGCACATAATAGTTCTTTGTGATAGTTTGGTTGTAGGAAATTATTGTATTTGTAATTGAGAGTTAAAAAAGCATATGTGCTTTGAATGTTGGATTTTTCCCTCTAGGTAAGATTTCTTCAAAGTAAACATTAAGTAAATGTATGAATGAGGCTTTTTTGTTTTGTGAAGTTCATGTTGATACTCGTGTATCATTATTGTAACATGAATGTCAATATAAAATGAGAACTCATCCAAATTTTAAAAAAATCAGGTAATGGTCAATTGTGGGAGCAAGCACAATAAGGAACAAGAGTTAGATTCACAAAAGTGTAATGTGTCAAGATTTTAAGAAAAATGCACATGATGAAATTCTTGTAGATTAAATTGATTTCTTATATATATATATATATATATATATATATATATATATATATATATAATTTATGAGATTTAGGAAAAAAAAAAATTACTTTTCAAAAAATTCAATTCCTTCTAATATATATAAATTGTATGAAAATGAAAATCAATATAAATTATATATATTTTATCTAACTAAAACATATTACTTCTACAAATAATTTTTACATTACCCTTCTTCACCACAACTAATTATAAAATTATCTTCTACAAAGTGAATTTCTAAATAGATGAACTATAATTACAAGATAATGTGGTATTTAATAATTTACACAATTGAATTAGATGTGAACCTTTTAATATATATTTCAATGTAAACATTATTAAAAATTATAATTTTGGTAGTTATTATTTATCAAAATAATAAATATACATCGAGTGATGGAACAAATAATATATATTTCAATGTAAACATTAAATATTGTAACTTTCATAATCATCATTAGTCAAAATAATAAATATGCATCATTAAATAATGAAAAATGCACATTACCTTTACAAATAATTGTTGTATTACTCTTCTTTCCCATAATAAAGTATAAAATGAATTTCTAAAAAGGTGTACTATAACCACAAGGTAATGTTGTATTTAGTAATATAAACAATTGATGTAAACCTTTTACATATCCAAAAATAATGTAACAATGTACATTTCAATATAAACATCATTAAAGAACTTAATTTAAGTAATTATGGTTAATCAAAATAATAAACATACATCATTAGCTAATACAACACGGTATCTTTACATTATCCTTTTTTCGTATAATAAACTATAAAATGAACCTTTATAAAGTGATTCTAAAGGCAAATTATAACCACAATATAATGTCGTGTTTAGTAATATATACAATTGAATTGGATGTGGACCTTTTGCATATCCAACATTAATGCAACAATATATATTTTAAGGTAAATGTCATTGAACATTGTAACTTTGGTAACTATTGTTGGAGTTGGAAGAAAAGATGGTAGTCAGTTTCCAAATGTTATTTTTATAAAAGATCAAAATGATTCTATCAGACTCTTCTAAACCAAGTTATTGTATTTCTCAAATCGATTGAGACTATCATTTTTTAATATTAAATTATAATTGAATATATCCTATCTCCTGAAAGTTATTGTATTTCTCAAATCGATTGAGACTATCATTTTTTAATATTAAATTATAATTGAATATATCCTATCTCCTGAGCTAGCATCAATAAAATTTTGGAAGGAAAATTGAGGAACCCTTTGTTGGTATTTAAGAATCATGACATATTAAATTATTTATATTACCGCAATCCTCATGATCAATGAATGAAAATAAGTTATAGAAAAAAACACATTTGGACATCCGATACAACCCCCATCAACCACCACGTGTATAACATATGTCAACAAGTCACTCAATGCCATGTCACCAAATGTGGACCAATCACAAAGGTCGCAGGTGTATGTTAGAGTGGGTTCTTCAGTGTTTTAATGGTTGCTCAAGCAACCTTTATTAGTGATATTATGTCTTGGAAGAAGGCTAAACATTCTACCTTTTCTACTCTGCCATAATTGAATCCAGTTAGACAATCTTAGTCAAAATTGCTATTTTAGATTTGATGAAATTGTTTTTGTTTAATGTATAAATGGATTCAGTTCTATCGAATACCCTTATTGCAATAAGATCATGCAATGTTAATAACATCTAATATTTGCAATTACATCAACCCAAAATGATTCTTGCGAAATTTCAAGCCAAAAATATCAGTTTTTCTTCTCATTATTTTGAGAGGTTGAAAAAAGCCAATACATGGAAAATAAGAAGCAATGAAACAAGTTTGAGTACAAACACAAGGGTTGAAACTGCTAAAGTATGTAACAACCATGTTGATAATTGCTAGAGATTCTCTATAAATTGACTTCTATGTGATCCCCAAAACAAAGCACATAATAATTCTTAGTGATAGTGTGGTTGTATGGAATTATTGTATTTGTAATTGAGAGTTAAAAAAGCATATGGGATTGGAATGCTGGATTTTAAAAAAACATATGGGCTTGGAATGTTGGATTTTTTTCTTTACTTAATTTTTTTTTTAAGTAAATAATAAGTAAGGGTTCAAAGTAAACCATAAGTAGGGGTATGAATGTGGATTTTGTGTTTAGTAAAGTTTGTGTTAATATTCACTTATTATTATTGTAACATAAATGTCAAAAGAGAATTTATCCAAATTTAAATCTTTAATTTGTAAGAAGAAAATACTTGTTTTTAACCATTAAATCCATTCACAATATTATATAAATAACAATTAAATCCATTCACAATAAAATATAAATATACTAACTATAACATTAATGTCAATATAAATAACTTAACTATGATTTTAATGTCAATATAAATGAAACATAGTTATATGTGTGTTTATGTTTAGACATTTAAAAAATATATATAATAAGAAGTTTTCTATTAACAATATTTTCCATTTCTATCATTCTCCTTAATATTCATGTTAGATGTGGATAACTAACATGGTATATTTATGTAACATGAATGCCAATATTAATGGAGCCTAATTATATGCATGTTTGGCATAAGATATGGGCTCTGGAGTAGTAAAAAGTGTTCAACCAACAAATGTTTTCAATGTCTATCGTTTTTCTTAGAATTGGTAAAAGTATTCAACCAACAAATGTTTTCAATGTTTATCATTTTTCTTAGAATTGGTAAGGTTTCATCTTTGAAAATATCAAACTTAAGCATTTCTAGGCATGAGTGTGGATAGCAACTCTCGTATTTCTAAATGACAAGAAATTTACATATCGATGTTGTCTAATTGTTCCATGTTTTATTTTTTTTCACTTGAATCTGGCAATATAAATTTAGAGGAAATCGTAATTTCATGTTGTTTAAATTGCATTTTTGAATGCATAACTCAAATTATACAAACATAGCCACTCAAGTATGCAGATCCAACACTTTCTAGCTGGCAAAATTAAATAGAAAAAATCTCACAAGAAAAACCAAAATCCAGAACATTTGAACTATGACTTACATATCACATGACAACCAATGTTAAATAGCAAGAAATTTTGATTGGATAGAAATAAATGTATCACCTGACAACCAATGTTAAATAACAAGAACTGTTGATTGGCAAGCGCAAGAACTGATAGGGAAAAGCAACTACAAATTCCAATCATGACATGAGAACCTGGAAGCCATGCAAAGATATATATAACGTTGGTGTTTGGAAAATTTAATCCTTCCACATTGATTTTATGAAAATCTCCTAGATCTGAACAAGCTTCACTCTGGAATCCCATGACGAGCAATTTTAGAGCCATAAAATTTGTTTAAAAAACTCAAGCACAAACATAATTTAATGACCATATGCAAGGCCTTAATTTATTCTTACTCATAACAAAAATAAAAAAAATAAGTGAACCAATTTATTTTAAGAAACTTATTATTTGGCCAAAGTTGGATCTTTGAAGATGTGCACTTGGGGCATTTTATACTCTAATGCCCTGCCGAATCAAACCTGCATTATTTGTGGTAACTCTTTCGACTTCACTGTACACTAGGCTATTCAGTTCATTTTGGCATTCACACCTAATCCACCTATGACCATGGGTTGACGTTAACTCCTTATTCACACTCGCACTAATTACTTGAGAGCTTAACCTTTAGCGCTAATTCTCCATAGGACCATGCACTGTAACCACGGGCTTCAATACCGGGTCGTCCTTTCCTTCTCACGATTCAAATGATTTAAACTTCAACTATGTCCCGGTATCGGTAGGATGGTATGGAACCACAACCGGTGGAACTGTGATCCCAGGAGGTCGGGATATCGGAATATCGGTTGTATCAGCTATCAGTATACTAGGGTCACGGTTTTGTAAACATCCCTTTTAAACACAAGCAAAATCTTGGGCTGATATAATCAATGGCCACGACTTATCTATGGATTTAATCCAACGGTCAAAATTTCTCAAAACTTGAAAAAATCTAATGGCCAAAATCTAATGGTCATGGTCAATAAGATATCAGATAAATGAGATTTAAAATTTAAAATTAATCATTATTTTTTTTAAATTTAGATAAAGGAGTGTATATTTTATGGTCAACCATGAACTAATAGAAAGTCAAATCTAACTCTAATGGCCGAAGTGTCCTCAAACACACACTTTTATTAATAAGAAAAGAAATTACATAAGAAACTTTGCAAGAGTTTACACCCGAACAACTCAATACTCTTGCAATGAGCTATATATAAGCTAAATGTCCTAACAAACTCAAGATATGGATCACTTATTAAATAAACAAGTGTCCATTTACAATAAATGCTATCTTAACAATCTTAAAACAATACTCCTATTTTAGAGCCTAACACCTCTCTAGAGTCATATCTTTTACAACAATAATTTATTTCTAAAAGTCTACATTTATTAATCAAATATTCTAGATTATTAATTTAATATTCTAAATTAATAATCATTTTATTCTAACTTTATAACCTATGATATTTGTAT
>ML828393.1:0-13212 GCA_009831015.1 Picea engelmannii
ATTTAAATTAGTATTGTAATTTGAAATTTTAAGTGGCATAGCCCAACAGGTGGTTGGGGATGCTACAAGATCAAGGGCTTCAAAAACTATAATTTTGGTGAATACAAAAACAACATCAAAGCTAACTATGATATCATGTTCATCAAGGTGCAAATGTCGAGTTTTCTTTGGACAAAATCAAATGAATATTTAATAAATGAAGGAGTTTTTCCAATAAAGGATCGAAGTTTATCAGTGAGAGAGCACTCTAGGGCATAGGTGCGTGCACCTATAGCGATTACAATAGGTCTAAGAGGGATGCCTTTTTTTATGAATTTTGGGTTTCCCATAGATTCTCGGGGTTAGAGGGTTGTGAGGGATAAGATGTTTTTGAACTGAAGTGTCCAAAGAAGAAGATTTAATGGCTTTAGTGACTAAGTTTGTAACAGTGAATGATATTCATCTGTACATTAGAGCTCACTATGGATATGAAATTTTGTATTTTATTTAAACAAATGTACTCTACAACACTCTCACAAATAAAGAGGAAGAATAAAATTTAGTATTTTATTTAAACAAATGTATTGTACAACACTCTCACAACTAAAGAGGAAGAAGAAAATTCAATATTTTATTTAAACAAATGTACTCTACAACACTCTCACAAATAAAGAGGAAGAAGAAGTTGAGCAAATACACATATTCATCCATAAACCAAACCTTACAACCAATATGAAATTCATTGTTTTATTCATAGCTATGTAGTCATACAACAAGTTAGACACATGAAACAAAAATGAATCCTTGACATATTTGTCTATAAACTAGATCTTACATCTTCCAACCAATATATGAGATTCACCATTTTATTCAGACGCATAACAAGACGCATACACTCACATTACAAGTCAAACAAAGAAAGAAGGAAACACCAATCAATAAATCAAACTCCACAACCTCTATGGAAAAGGCCAATCAACAAACCAAACTTCACAACCTATATGAAATAACTCATAAAAATGGAAGAAATTAAAATCTTAAAAACTATTTCAAAACCTCACAAACTAGATATCTTATCCTATTTAAATACATGATCTAATATCTACTATAAATAATACAAATTTAAATGACAATTAATCTCTCGTATAAAGAGGAAGTGTTAATGAATCCAATGTTGTTAGATGAATTCTTGTTGTTGAATCACTTGCAGAAGTTGTAGAATGCATGGAAAACAAGTAAAATTAAGATAGTTGAGGCTATTGCATGATTTTCCATGATTTTCCAATGAGGTCAATGTATTTAAATAGTTTTTGAGAATGCATAAATAGTTATGAGAATACAATTTACCCTAAAATAGTTCTGACACTGCAACAATATGAGGTTTACATTACCTTATTAGTCCTTGCTGAAGGCATAGAGGGACTATAGTGATCGATAATTCGTTGAATTCCTATTAGTTTGTCCTTTGACCACAAATATTTCCATAATATCTATTGTTGGAACTAGGGAACTAAAAACATTGATTTTTGTATACTAAAAAGTACCATATATGTCATGATTTGATTGGATAATAGATTGGAGGTCTTATTGTCGGCTTCACTATTCCCAATGTTATATATGTTGGATTATCCAAAGTATTTGATCGTATACAGTCTTTTTGAATCATATATTTTCTTATTCATTGCACGAAGGTGGATTAATGATAGCATTAATTCGAATGTGTGTCCTAACATTTTTTGCTAGCATTATCTTAGATCATATACGGTGCTTTTTTTATTTGTACTAATCATATTGAAATGTTTAGATATCCAAGGTGTATAGTGATCGATAATTCCAAATTTTATAACCTTGTATTGTGATTTATTAGTCCTTTTTTTATTTGTGCTACTGTCATTATTATTACTCCTTTGTATTTGTATTGAAATGTATTGACACTTTTTTTGAGGTGCTTGAATAGGCCTAACAACTTAAATGTTTACATGACGCGAGGTCCTCCAACAAGCCTAACAACTTAAATTTTTTCATATCGTGAGGCCCTTAGACAACCTAACAGCCTTAAATGTTTATCTAAATACGCTTCTCGGAGTACATTTTTCCTCGAAATTTTCCATACAAAGTTGCAGTGATTTTGGACAATATTGTTGTCCACCACTAGTTGAATAGGCATTGTATGTTTCATCCTTATTCTATCCTTGAAATGCAATTTCATATTTGTTTAAGCTACATAGATTGTTTACTGGTTCAGTGAGTGCTTCTTCTTCGTTGGCTCGTCGATTGCTACTTGTTGTTGTTGATTGGTTCACAATTCTTTCGCAGTAATTTTCCATGCCATAGTTTCATTTTCTATTCCTTCTTTGTTGTTCATTGTTTGCAGTTTGCAAGTAAGAATGTTTTCTTATTTCTACTAGCATGCTCATCATATGTTTTTGGTTCCTTCTGTGCTTTGGTTGCAGTTTCGTAATCATCGGAGATACATATGTTGTTTACTAGTTCGTTGGTTGTTTCTTGTTCATTGGTTCGTCGGTTGTTGGTTGTGTTTGTTTGGCTCAAGTTTACGATTTGGGGCTCTAGGGTTGTGGTTGGGCCTGTTCGTTCTTTCTCTTTGGTTTGGTGCTTGTTGTTTTATTTTGTTTGCTTCATCTTTGCAAGGTTGGGGTCCTACGTCGACAGTTGGAGCTGGTTTTTTTTTCTATGTATTATTATTAATTTTTGGGCGCTTTATGGTGTTCAACCCTTGCACCCATGAGTGGACATGAGGTTGTGTTATTTGCCCTGTCTGGCGAGGTCGATATCTATTATGATGTGAGATTTTGCTGGCGCTTCAGTGTTGACATGATAGAAAATAGTTGCATGAAAAATAGTTCGAGAAGTACATGTGAAATTGCAATATCCGTTGTTTTTTTGTTAAACTAAAACATATGCAAGATGCACTTATAAACCATGTATGGTGAAATGTGCCCATATGACAATACATGTTCTTTATCCTCTACACAGACTGGTGTGACCACAATACAATTTGTCTTGTACTTGAGATATGATATGTACAACAAAGATACTACAAAATTATATTTCCATGTGTGGAAGCATATTTGGGTAGTTTTCCACGGAAAACCAAAATATTGTATCGTAGGCACAACAGTCTATGTAGAGGATAAAGAACATGTATTTCCATGGGTGGAAACATATCTGGATACTTTTCCATGGAAAACCAAAAATCGTTTAGCTATGGCCATACAATTTCGTAATATTTTGTGGCTTGTAATATGTTTTGGGCAGGGAATAAAATTGCATATTTACAACTATAGATGGAGAAGCACAAAGGTTCATGTTTCTGCCTATCTTTTATTCTATTCGTTGAGTCTCATTTACTGTATGCACATATTACTTGTTCTCCGGTGCATACCAACTTCCATTCATGTTCATTTTTTTTTGTGCATTCCCACATTCAAACAAATAGAATAGTTGGAGAAAACGACAAAGTCTTGACTGCATCGGTTGAAGAGGAGATAGAAAGGTACATGTTTGTATTGTTATTTCATATTGCATTATTTTGTATTTCAATTAGTGTCTATATATGTGTTCACCTACTTTATTTTATGTAGATGTTGCGTACCTTCCTACATAGTAACTTATCTTCATTACATGTCTTCCTGCATACTAACCTCCTTCATGTCCGTTGTATTTTTCCTGCATTTCTACATTTAAAAAAACAAAATGGTTGGAGAGGACGATGGAATCTTTGGAGGGAATGTAGATGAGGAGTTACAGAGGTGGATACCTATACTCTTATTTCATATTCCAGTGTTCAATATTTCATCTACTGTCTAAATATTTGTTGTGCTTGTTCTGCTGCTTTGCACCATTTTTTTTATTATTATTAATATAATTTTTTTGGTTTACCTGTATGTATATACTACGTATATTTATGCATTGTATTATGTTTTTTGTTACGTTGGAATAAATAGAACTGTTTTTCTTTCTTTTACATGTCTGTCTTCATACTAACTTGCCTTCATGTCCATTTTACATTCTACATTGCTACCTTGGAAAAAACAGGTTGGTTGGACAAGAAGATGAATTGTTCTATGCAACAACCGAGGGTTCTGTGGTACAATATTCAAAAAGGTATACCAACTGTGCTGGTAAATTAAATATACAAACCGGGTGGGGGCATATAATATTAGACTAGAAAACGATGACTTGGCAACAATGGGCCTTTCTTCCCTCCCCATTTCTATTTTTTCCATTTTCTATTATCCCTTTTTCTTTCTAATTGATTTTCTTAGTGGTGTTTCCAAAAATGCCTTCGTGTGTCAGTTGGCGGACTAATGGTTTCACATTTATGGTCACGCTTCTACCTTATTCCATACTTACCCACTTTGTCGATTGTGGGTGATGGGCGGGTGGGTTCAAGGTTTCGCCCCTAGCTTCCGGGGGTCTGCAATATTCATATTGGTCGTCGTGCCCCATCTATCACACCCTATTTACTATTACACATTTTTCCAGTCAAAAAATCAGAGGCATACAATTTGACGCTCAGGTCCTCATGTTTCCTGAGTATATTCCTTGACACCCTATTTCGTATTCCATCTCCTTCCACCCTGCATGTGACATTAAGAACTATTATGAATAGCATACAATGCATATGCTTGTTTAGTCCTTTTGATGTTCATCTACACATGCTTGCATCAAAAAAAGTTGGACTAGTGACATGGCCATGAGAAGTGAGTCATCCTAGACATCAACAGACCAACACGGCCAAAGGTAAAGATGCATACATTATGTTCCTAGTATGTTTACCAAAAAAATATCCTCGGATATTTATTCATCTATGGCATGTTGAATATGTTGATACCATCTGCAATACATGGTTTGTAGTTCACAAGAAGTATCAACAAGTACAAGAGAGACGTCGAACATAACGCAGGTTTCGCAGACTAAGAGGTGTGGTTGAAAAACTCTGGCTCCATAGTTTATCGAAGCTATGCGTCTACTTGTAGATTTATTCCAGTGAAAAAAAAATATTAAAAAAAAATGCACACTAATATTCACTTTAGTTTTCCTGTTCAAAAATTGTCACTAGGTCTAGAGTTGTAACACCTAAAGTACTATCAATAGAGGGCTTGAACAACCACCGAATTGGACAAGTGTTCTCGGGGACATAATGGTCATCTATAGCACCTACTTGGACAAGGGAAACAAAACTAGATCCATTATGTGTGCTGACATGATAGACAAGGAGGCCATGATGACAGTCACATTGACTATTCCTACACAACTTGTCCAAAAACATGTAGAAAAGATATTGTCGGGTAATGGGATGTCCATTACAAATTTTAATATATTTCCCAAAATAGTATATGACCGTGGTGATTGTGATCGGATTATTTTACTCAATGAAACAAATATTGCGGAAAAAAATCTCGTTGTTTGTTTAGAATATCGTTTCGTCCCAGACACAACTATCGACTAGCTTGCACAGAGCAGTGATATTTATCCAATCAGAACCATTGGCACAGCTGTCACACTGGCGAGAAAACTTGGCTTGCAACACATTCTCCATATAAAGGATGGAGAGTCGGAAAACGACAAGGCAATGGTACCATTTTCCATATCCATTTTTATCCTTTACTTTCGCATGTGCATGTATCTCAGGTACGTTACACAAATATTGCGTTGTTCCATGTTACAACTGCAATTGTTCGATACCTATTCAATTTTTTTTCGTCAATGGAACAACAATTGCATAAAGGGCAATTTACACTTATGCTCTTCAAAAATTTAACAAAGAAAAGGGATGTTAGAGAAAAGATCTTTCGCACAACCCAAGCAACATTTGTAACAAAGTTGCGAGAAAACATAGTACATAATCTAAATAAACTAGATAGCTCTACAACTGTTGTGCGTATACATCCACAGAATCATCCTCACTTTGCTTATACAAATAGCCTTCAAAGAATTTATGCAGCTTGTTTACTTTTTATTTTATTTTTTGTAAGGGGGGGGGGTGTAGTTGTGTATTATATTGTTCAATGTATTAATTCTTGTGCTCATGTTTCCAATTTGAAGGTGTTTTGGTTGCAATGAATGTGTACTCGACCCCCTTTGAGCCTGTATGTGCAAAATGCAACTCTTCTTCTCCTGCTTCTTCTTAGATAAGTGATGATACGATTGATTGTCTACGATGCGGTGAAAAGTGTGTGTGTGTGTGTATATATATATATATATATATATATATATATATGGACATTGCCTCAATGTTTCCATCTGAACTGTGGGAAACACAACCGTGCATTGTACAATTAGGAAACCTTTGTTACAATATGTTCTTCCTAGGTTGGAAGAATTGTCGTATGAATCATACCTACAGAAAAAGGCAAGCAATGTCTACATGCTACACGACTTTCGGATACACAAAAAAATTACCTTAAATGAGGACAATGCAATATTGCATATTGGCTAAAGAAGAAAAAAAAAAGACAAGAAAAAAAACACATATGAGGCTTTGGCAGGAAATGAAAATATCTCATGTGTCTCTGTAATATTTCTTCAACACCCAGATGAATGTTCGTTGGACTCGAGTACTTGATATTGCATGCACATAAGATTGGTCAGTCAAAAAATGGGAAGCATAGCAGAAAACCCCATATATCCCATGGTCATGGTTATTTTCTCGTGGGAACATATACCAGATGTAAGAGAAAACCAATGTCACGACGTGTTTTCTTTGTATATCAAATTGTTTGATGCAAAGGTTGATGTGTGCTGCTCTATGGAACCTTGTGGGATCTTACTTGCGGTCTATTTGGAGTTTAGTTGGTTCTTGGTTGTATGCTTCGTCTGCCAATTTGTATATCGTGGAACTCCGAGTGTTGTTTGGAGGACACATAACAATAGAATTGCAATTTTTTAGCCAGCTAGCCTGCAAGTCCGCCTGTCAATTTGTATGGCGTTGTGACGCAAATGTAGTATGTGGCTTGTCTTAGCACTTTTCCTTGATCGATGAACTTGGTAAAATTAATCTCCTGGAATAACTTGAAATAAACGAATATATACTGTGTGAAGTACAATTGTGCTATCATATCAACAAGAGGCCCTTAAAATTCAAATTGGTCGTTGTTATGCTTGCGGTGATAGAATTTAAAAAAACTTTGTTTTGCTTCCTTCATTTTTTTGAAAATAAGAGATTTCACATCCTTTAATAATTTTATGTAATTAAATTGTACAATATCAATATTTAATATTAATAATTTAGTATTTGAAAATAGTGTTTTTAGATAATGTTAGATAGATGATAGGGATGACCATTGATAAACAATAGCAATCTTGAGCCCGCCATTCCTGGAGTCTGCCTGCCAATTTGTATATCGTGGAACTCTGAGTGTTGTTTGGAGGACAAGAAACAATATAAGTACAATGTTGAGCCAGCCAGCCCGCAAGTCCACCTTTCAATTTGTATATCGCGGAACTCTGGGTGCTATTTGTAGGAAATAGAACAATAGAGGACCAATTTTGAGCCTGCCAGCCTGAGAACCCATGATCCAAAAAGTGGCTAAGTATGGAATGAGGGATCCATACATGCTCTATAAAATCTCATGTCCATACTTTATAAAAGTACATATTTAGTATTTATTACTCATTTCTCAGAAAAATTCTAGGTGAGGAAGTTGGCGGATACACGTGTTCAGATTTCCACTTACTTTTATATCACCAACTTGACCGATCGCTTCCCTGTTTCATATTGTACAAACTTTTTGGATCGCGAGTTTCCGAATACACGGGTTTTTCTTTTAAATAAGATATTTAACATCCTTTAATAACTTTATGTAATTAAATTATACAATATCAATATTTAATATTAATAATTTAGTATTGAAAATAATATTTTTAGATAATGTTAGATAGTTGATAGGGATCACCATCCATAAATAATTGCAATCTTGAGCCCACCATCCCTGGAGTCTGTCTGCCAATTTGTATATCATAGAAATCTGAGCGTTGTTTGGAGGACATGGAACAATAGAAGTGCAATGTTGAGCCAGCCATCCCGCAAGTCCTCCTGTCGATTTGTATATCGTGGAACTCTGGGTGTTATTTGTAGGACACAAAACAATAGAGGCCCAATTTTGAGCCCTTTAGCCTAAGAACCTGTGATCCAAAAAGTGGCTAAGTATGGAATGAGGGATCCGTACATGCTCTATAAAATCTCATGTCCATACTTTATAAAAGTACATATTTAGTATGTATTACTCATTTTTTGAAAAACTTGTAGGTGCGTAAGTTGGCGGATTCACGTCTTCAGATTTCACTTACTTTTATATCACTAGCCCGACCGGCCGCTTCCCCGTTGCATATTGTACAAATTTTTTTGTCTAATTAAATTGTACAATATCAATATTTAATATTAATAATTTAGTATTGAAAATAATTTTTTTGGATAATGTTAGATAGTTGATAGGGATCACCATCCGTAAACAATCGCAATCTTGAGCCTGCCAACCCTGGACTCTGTCTGTCAATTTGTATATCGCATAACTCCGAGTGTTGTTTGGAGGAGACAGAACAATAGAAGTGCAATGTTGAGCCAGCCAGCCCGCAAGTCTGCTTGTCAATTTGTATATCGTGGAACTCTGGGTGCTATTTGTAGGACACATAATAACAGAGGCGCAATTTTGAGCCCACCAGCTTGAGAACCTGCGATCCAAAAAGTGGCTAACTATGGAATGCAAGATCTATACATGCTCTATAAAATCTCATCTCCATACTTTATAAAAGTACATATTTAGTATGTATTACTCATTTTTCGAAAAATTTCTAGGTGCGAAAGTTGGCGTATTCACGTCTTCAGATTTCACTTACTTTTATATCACTGGCCCGACTGACCGCTTCCCTGTTTCATATTGTACAAACCTTTTTGTCTAATTAAATTGTACGATATCAATATTCAATATTAATAACTTAGTATTGAAAATAATGTTTTTAGATAATGTTAGATAGTTGATAGGGATCACCATCCGTAAACAATCATAATCTTGAGCCCGCCAGCCCTGGAGTTTGTTTGTCAATTTGTATATCGCAGAACTCTGAGTGTTGTTTGGAGGACACAAAACAATAGAAGTGCAATGTTGAGCCAACCAGCCTACAAGTCCTCTTCTCAATTTGTATATCGCAGAATTCTGGGTGCTATTTGTAGGGAGTAGAACAATAGAGGCTCAATTTTGAGCCCACCAGCCCAAGAACCTGCGATCCAAAAAGTGGCTAAGAATGGAATGCAGGATCCATACATGATCTATAAAATCTCATGTCCATCCTTTATAGAAGTACATTTTTAGTATGTATTACATATTTTTCAGAAAATTTCTAGGTGCGGAAGTTGGCGGATTCACGTCTTCAGATTTCAGTTACATTTATATCACCATCCCAACTAACCGCTTCCCTATTTTATATTGTACAAACTTTTTTCTTGTGATTTTCCAAATAGGTGAGTTACCGGATAGGCGGGTTCAGTATTGCGTTTCCATTGTTTCGTCGCCTGCAAACAACACCTGGACTTCCGTGATCTACAAATTAGCAAACAAATTGAAATAAAAGAATATATACTATGCAAAGTCTAATGGAAAAATCATATGAACAAGAGCACATTAAAATTCAAATTTGTCATTGTTATACTTGCGGTGAATCTAACAACACACAAACTTTACTTAAACATCCAAAAATTGATTTTCTTGTAACTTTCTAATGCTTCTCTTACACAAGCAGATCTTGAAAACTATAAACATCGCTTGCTGTATCTATTCCTTGATTGAAGAACCTATTAACATGTTTAATGCACTCCATAGTTACTATTAAGACCATCAATGGTTCTTTCTTACAACAATTCCCGCTTCCAAAAATTGCTATCTGCTTTCTCTTTTTCCCTCTGCTTTCCCTTTCTTTACTTACTCATTTTTCGGAAAATGTCTAGGTACGGGATTTGGTGGATTCAGGTCTTCAGATTTCCATTGTTACTTTTATATCACTAGCTTGACCGACCTCTTCTCTGTTTCATATTGAACAAACTTTTTGAATCGCGGGTTCCCGCATAGGCGGGTTCAACATTGCATTTCCATTGTTCTGCCACCTGCAAATAGCACCCAGACTTCTGCGATTTACAAATTAGCAAACAAATTTCCCTTCATCTCGTATTCTTTCACTTTATGTTTACTTGGTCCTTTTTCCGAATGTCTCATGCTTTTATATACAACACCTGAAGTTCCCTAATATACAAATTTCCCTCTCGACATTGCGCTTCCACTGTTCCCTATGCACAAACAATACCCAAAATTCTATGATATACAAATTGACAGCCAAAATATGTCACTGAGATGCAATATGACCATCAACCCCTCACATCTCTTGGGTATATCTTCTGACCCTTTTTTTTTGTAACCTACCTGACTGCTTTCCATACTTGGTCATTTCTTGGAATCTGTTTCACGGGTTGGCTGGTGGACGAAATGTACAATTCTTGCTCACTCCTCACCATCACCGTTACCTTCGTACTTATTTATAGATATGCAATTATTAATCTTTAATGCTAGTAGTTCATCCTGCAGGAATCGTTAATATTGTCATTAATGTTCGGAAGGCCGAAGAAGATTTGTCATTACTACGAATTAAACCAAGATTTACGGAGAAGAGTGTTATCCTTTTCAAGTATTCATTTCAAACATGGTGCAATCTCTTTCGTCTGTCGACCAATTGGCACCTTTAAGAAATATCTGATTCTTAATCTCTCTTCATCGTCACCGCCACCTTCGCACTTTTTTCTAAATATGCAATTAGTGAGATTTAATGGTAACAACACATTACGCACGAACCCTGGAGATTTTCATTGATCAACGAAATGCTAGAGGAGATATTCCATTGACATGCATTAAACCAGGATTTGTGGAGGGTTATATTATCCCTCCCCAATTTTCATTTCAAACAGTGTCTGGAGAAAACAGATATTCTCGTTAACTTGTGGCAGGAGTTTTTTCCAGATACAGTAAACACATTCGGGCATGATGGCTAGAGGTTCTAGTATTCCAGGGCATATTCGTACTACTCATCTCCCTCCGCCTAGGAGAAAAAAAGGAGATGGTCCCTTGGTACACCGAGAGATATATTTCAAGCCAAAGAATTCCAAGGCAACCCTGCCTGGTCAAAGAACCTACCCAGTTGCATTGATGGTTGGCGCAGAGGTTGATGCCATGGATTCTGAGCTGGAAGAATATGATCTGATGGACGATGATACAACAATGGATTATGGCAATGCAGAGACTGTTCCCACTCCTATGCCCAAATTGAAATCAACCATAATGGGCAGAACATCCCGGCTCAGTGATGGCGGGTCTGACAACACCAAAAGAAGGAGTTTCAGAAAAGAAACCGATGTTGAATGCAATAGTCACTTTACATCTCAAAATTAGGAATTCCAAAGGTCCAAATTAGTCTGTTCTAGGTGAAATACTTTCACTATAAGGAAATGATATGTTGATTCTCCCAAAGGTATATTTCAAGCCAAAAAAATATTCAATTGCTGGACTACTGTCCTGTTCTCTAGATATACAATTAACATCTTAGGGATTGAGGACCAGAACTCCCACTGGTGCAAGGAATATTTCTACTAGTCATCTCCTTCCACCCAGAATTGACTAATTTGGGCCTCTAAAATTGCACGTGCAACCTGTGTCCCTGAAGTTTTTCGATTGTGGAGAAGCAGTTTATTGGTGCATCCTAACTTTTAGTTAAGGGCTATTCCATTTTCCCTGCAACATTTTTCTTCTTCTTCCTCATGGGAAGATTCTAAGAACTATCAATTTTACCACAGGATGATCCATCGAGGAGAAAACTGCAAGGATTTCCTAAAAAAAAGGCATGTTAATCAATTTTGTATGCATGTTGAAGAGATCTCAATGGCTCCTGCATGTTGTGGATCCCATGCCTATTTTTGTGGCATATACGTTCGATGTTTTGGCCCAAATAACTGGGTCCAATTTCTAAAGATAGATGTATAGTACTCAATGTTCTTTTTTTTTAATGGAATTTCTATATACACCCAGACTTCCGCAATATCAAATTTACAATCGGATTGTCAAGTCATACCATTTTCCCCATTACACAATTGCACTGAGTCACATCTATTACAGATTTGAATATATTAGTCGTTCTTTTTCCTTTTCTATACTTAACCAAATTCTCGTTTCTCTTTTCTTGCATGGCTTCACATTTTCACTCGCGCTTTTATATCACGACTCCAATTGATCACTTCCCCATTCCATATCTGCCCACATTTTCAATCACAGATTCCCGAAGAGGCGGGCTCTAGGGTACACTTCCATTGTTTCGTGACCTCCAAAGAGCATCCAAACTTCCACAATATACAAATTTACAACTGAACTATCACATCATACCCTTTTCCCTGTTACACAGTTGCACTCAGTCACATCTATTACAGATTTGAATATATTAGTCGTTCTTTTTCCTTTTCTATACTTAACCAAATTCACGTTTCTCTTTTCCCGCATGGATTCACATTTGCACTCATGCTTTTATATCGCAAATCCAACCGAATGCTTCCCTATTCCATATCTGGCCACATTTCCAATCACGGATTCCCAGGGAGGTGGGCTCTATGGTGCAGTTCCATTGTTTTGTGCCCTCCAAAGAGCACCCAGACTTCTGTAATATACAAATTTACAACCGGACTGTCACATCATAACCTTTTCCCCATTACACAATTTTCACTCATAAGTTTTGACAGCTACAATTTGATCGTCGGGTCCTCACATCTCTTGTCGAAGTATTTTCACCCCATTTTTTAAGCCTGTCTATTCACTTTCCGTACTTCACCATTTGTCTGAATCTCTTTCGTGGATCGTCGAGTTGGCGGGTTCATGAAGTATCCAATTTCTAATCGTTGTTTGTTGTGCGCACCACCTTCGCACTTCTTTCCAACCAAGTTCGACTGACCATTTCCGGACAGGCGAACTAAAGATTTCCCTTCTATTTTTTTGCGACATGCAAACAACACCCGCAATTTTGCAAATATACAAATCGGCTCCTAGCCCGCCCCACCATGCACTCTTCCCTTTTACTTATTTTTCAGTAAAAAATTCCCATACATAAAATTTGAACGTCGGCCTTCACCTCTGCTAAAATTCCCCTTTAACACTATTTTGAAACATGTTCGACCGCTTTTCATACTTG
>ML828393.1:13511-34323 GCA_009831015.1 Picea engelmannii
TGTCTCTGTCACACACACATATATATAAGGTCTTGTTTCTAAATATGTAATTAGTAATCTTTAATGCTAACATCTCATCATGCAGTAACCGTATAAATTGCCATTGATGAGTGAAAGACTCAAGAAGATCTGCCATTAATACACATTAAACCAAGATTACCGAAGGGTTTTGTTATCCCTTGCGACTGTTAATTTCAAATACCATGGAATGTCATTTGCACGTCGCTGGCTTGGCTCATTCACAAAACCTCCAATCCTTAATTGTTCTTCGTCGTACTCGCCACCTTCACACAACTAAGTATGCAATAATTAAGCTTTACTTCTAACAACTCATCATCCAACATGCATAGATATTCTCATTAATGAGAGAAGAGCTCGAGGAGATTTCCCATTCACACGCATTGAACCAACATTTCTGCGCAGTTATATTATCCCCTCCAATTATTCATTTCAAGCATCATCTGGAGCAAACAGACATTCTCATAAACTAATGGCATTGGCTCGACAACAGTTTTTTGGACATACAGTGAACATCTTTGGGCGTGAGGACCAGAACTACCACAATAAAAAGGCATCTCTCCAACGGCCTACCACAGTAACAAAGTAACCCAAAGTTCTTCAAATGGACCTCATCCTAAAATTGATAGTTCTCACAAGATTCTCGTAGAGAACAAGAGAAAAAAATTTGTAGGGCAGGCGGAAGAGCTCGAAATTGGGAGTGAGAACATGGAACTTGACACTAATCTGGATAGCATATTTTGCAACCTTGATTAGCTGGGAGACACGATCCAGCATAGTCTCCCAATGGACATAGTTGATAACAAATTTTTTTATGAAGATGAATCCTTCGTATTCCAGAGCATTGTTTTTGACAGCGAATCTAAAAAATTAATTATTGAAAAGAGAGATTTAAAAAATAATAAAGGAAAATCTCGTTCAGAGGTTGACCTTGCGAACATGCAGCCGTCCCAAATATCCGGACTTATAGAGAAACCGAATATTCTCTTGGTAATTCCATTGGAGTCATTGAGGCCAAAAATTCCAGACTAAAGGACTAGATCAAGGAATTGGAGGAAGCTTTGATTCCTATGCCATTGCCTTCCATTCCTTTGGCAATAGCCATGCCTGGTACCCATGTAGCCAAGTTAAAAGGATCCTCCAGCCTCCTCGCATCGTGTAGAGGATATGTGGAGAATAATATCAATAAAGAATGGAACTGGTTACTGAGGCCTGGGAAACATCACAAACTATGACTTCTCTGGGAACAAGGGCACAAAACTTGCTCGAACATCTGCAGACGGATTTAAAAAATGAAGAAAGTTTCTATTTGGAGATGGTCGTCCTTTTTTCCTTTCATGTCGGCAACATGAAAGACATGACAAGAAGACAACATGATCTCCCCTCCAAAATCCGGATCACTTAATTAGAAGCATGTTGGAAAGAGAAGGTGAAGAACCTGTATCTCATTGTCCAATCATGTGAACATGCCATATCAAAGAAAGAAACATTATTCACAAAGCTGACCAAAATAGAATTAGCTGGAAGGACCAACAAGTTCCAAGACCCCAAGTTAATCGTCAACTTGTTGACATTAACCAAGCAAGCCTTCAATAAACAAGTTCATATTTTTAAGGCGTCATCTTTAGAAAACTTTTACAACATTCTTGAATATGGTCAAGATGACGTGGCCAATTGGTTATTCGGTACTGAATGAAGACATTAATCAAGCTTTGCGTAATCTTTCTATTGATCTAAGTGAATTATAAAAGGAAAATTTCAACATAAAAATATGGAATGAGATCAA
Organism: Picea engelmannii; assembly: GCA_009831015.1. Classification (NCBI taxonomy): domain Eukaryota; kingdom Viridiplantae; phylum Streptophyta; class Pinopsida; order Pinales; family Pinaceae; genus Picea; species Picea engelmannii. The sequence goes on from ML828393.1 coordinate 15,316, forward strand.
CGTCGCCCCCTTGAGAAGCTACATTGAAGAATTCGTCGAAACAGAGTTGAAGTGGGTCGCAGATGAAAACCAACAGAAAAAACCATAAGCAAGCAAATAGAAAAATGATTGATATGTGCCATCCCTGTAAGTCTATACTCATCAAATCCTGTTCTGTTTATCAATCCAGTTTTTCCACCTTTTCTGAATAGAAATCTCTAGCCAGAGACTGATACCTTCCAATTTCTTCTTTTCAGGTATTGCATTCTATCATTGCCCACTTCTTATTTCCACAGTCCTATTTATTGTACATATTTATCTTATGGTCTGTGGTAGCCCCAATCCCATTCTATATGAAAAATGCATTTAAATTTCCAGGAATATGTAACAAACTATTTTTTTTTATGTATTCCAAATAAAACTATTTTTAATCTCCTTTTATATTTATATGCTTCTAAATTTTTATCTTCAACTATGCTTAATGTTAAGACATTATGTTTATTTGATTCGAATTGTCTTTTTCTCATGCATATCTTCTTCTGCTCCTCCGCATACAACTTTTTTTGTCCTCGCACATATACAAACAACTCTATGTAAATTTTACTTAACTGTAACCAATTCCAAATAGAAATATAAACATGCAAAGTAGGACTACTAAGATGGATTATATAGTTTCAAAAAAAGATGGATTATATAGTTTGAAAAGTAGGACTACTAAGAGGACACATATCATTTCTTGCATAGATACCACCTGTCCTTCATGTTGTTTGTCACATTTGTGTTGCAATTTCCATCTGCCCCCACTACTTTTTCCCCATTTGTCTACATTTATTCCCAATTCAACCCGACAGGGACTATGCTGCCACGTAGCCTTGTTACACTTGTTGTTGCAACACATATTTCTCAAATGATATTAACCCAAACAATAGGGTTCATAGCTGATTGAATATAAAGATGGATCTATCATAATATAATAACATAAACATGGCTTAACATTTACATTGAACCCAGTATTGGACATTATATTTGGCAAGATCTGGACAATATACTCGGTGAGATATAGACAACGATGCTCTATACAACTGCAATAAGGGGCATAAACTAATTGTTGTTGTAATGGAATCTTCTAGAAATACTCGTCCTGGTGTCTCTTCTCCATCTCCTTTTCATCGAGGAATGTGTAATGGAAACAAAACTACTGCAGTTTCTAGTGTTCCTACTAGTATCATCTTTGATAGTGTTTATATTGCTAGTGCTTTCTCTTCTATAGCATGTTAATGAGCATTTTGGCTAGGCACTTTTCCTTAATTGTTGAAGGTGGCATGTCTTTTAATCAATTTTTGTTCATACTACTTTATTATTATTATAAGAAAGCTTTATTATTAATGAAAGCATGTATGTTTATGTTGATGCTTGTAAGTTTTAAACTTGTGAAGTAAAGCAATGCATACATATTCTTAAGAAAAACATAAATTAATTAATGGCTCATACACATAGTACACATAGATTACATCTTTCAACTCTTCATTGTATTAATTTCACCATTCACCATACAATATATACAATATTTTAGGTATTTTGTAGCTACCAAAACCCTAATCCCTTAACCCGGGATTAATTTAGAAAACCACTAAAAATAGTAAAAAACACCCAAAAAAAAAAAAATTGGGGGTGCTGCCCCCAACCCTGTCTGCTCCGGGCTACAACCCAAAGCCAAAAGTTGGGGGTAGAACCTTCGGGGTGTTGCCCTGAACCCTGTCCGCTCCGAGCTACCGCCCAAAGCCAAAATTTGTGCGTAGGACCCCTGGAAAGCGCCCAATGCACACCACACAAAGAGCGAAGGAAGTTGAGATCGTTAGAGGCAGTTATCGAATCTGATGTGCCCCCCCACACACATGAAAAGAATATAACACATACCCAACATTGCATTACGGGCCTTGATTATTCTTGAATACATGGAGTACACTAGTTTATGACATGATTTAAGTTTTGTTTGGTGTTTTGTAGTGTCTTATTTTTATTTTCTACTAATGAATAACAATATGGTTCTCTATTTATAAACAATAGCTATGGTGTTTTGTAGTGTCTTCTTTCCATTTTCTTCTAATGAATAACAATATGGTTCTTTATTTAGAAACAATATTTTGTATTTTGTATTGTTCATATTGATTGTTATGTTGAGACATATAATGCAACTACTTATTATGGCATAAGAAATGCTTCTCTTTTTCTATTTATGCCACACTTTACACAACCGTTTGTAACAACAAGTCATATAGACAACAATACTAGGCTTCCTAGGCTTTGGTGCTTTGCAAATTTACTAAATCTTGGTTCATTGTAATCCTTTATGCCAATGCAAAGTTCAAATTGTTGTTAAGGTATTAATGCCTACTTAAATTATACCAGAGATATTGGTGACAAAAAAACATTGGATGCAATTAAATCCTCCTCGAAATTATACCAGACTTATTGGTGACAAAAAACATAGAACCCCTTGCAAGAATAATGATAGGTGTAGTTGTGTGGAATGCTAAGCTTGTTGAACAAGGTTTAACCAAGTTATTTTTCTCACAGAGGGGAATACCATTTACTACGGAGAAGCTTCGTCCACCATGGATTATTTATCCTCAATTGGCTTCTCTTCGTTTGTTCCCACGAATCCTACCAATGTTATGCTTGACCTTTCCAATGGTAATTAGATTTTCATCATGTCTAATGTTGATAAACAGATATGATTTCAAAGAATTGAAACACGTTTGTTTATTTTCTGTTAAATTACTCTGGGATGTCTAGAGCTCGCCCAAATAGAATTCATGAGAGCATAGAGACATGAAATACACACACGAAAATAGTTTTTATTGCACACAATGAACATAGATACAACACACTTAAAAAAGTGTTGTGAGATCCAACTTATTCCATTATTTGAGGGTGAGGTTGAGAGAATCTCTCAACATCCTCCAACAAACCAAATCCAATCCCTAAACTCTAGTAGTGGCATTAATTAGGAATTATCTCTAACACCCCCCGTTAATGCCCACATTACAAAATTTCACATAACAAAAAATGTTACAACACTTCGTCTGGCATGATCCTAATCAACGCATACACCCACTCTCACGCTTTTGGATTGCGCTCTTTCTCTTCCTCTTCTTAGAGATCTCCTTTCAACTCATTTAAATTATAAATGTTTCAGATCATCATTCATGCACTTGTATGATTGACAATTTTGACAATCTCGTCTCTCCGAGGCTTCCATGAGAAAATATGTCAATTATTGATGCATTCTATGAACATGCCTTCATCTGTCGGATTTCTACTTTCAGCTATCCGTCAGTATCTAGAAGAGCAATTTGGATACATAATGTTCTCAACATTCAAGTATACAATATGACTTCCAATAAGAACATTTTTTCTTGAAATTGGGGCTGCCAGCTTATATCAAGATACAAGAGTTCCTATTTTACATAAACACTTACATTAAAAACTTTAAACATTAACACACATAAAAAAATAAACTTTAAGCACACCACCCCTTTCCTTTTTCTAGAACAGTTTGAGAGATGACTCTTGTGGTTCTTCATCACTCTCTGATTCTGATAAGTCATCCAAGTTGGCAATGTTTGCAGTTTCTTTTCCATTCAGAAGATTCTTGGCACGAGTTCTACAATTCTAGGCTATATGTCCAATTTTGTGACAGTAGAAACATTTTGTTGAACCGTTGGTTCTTCTCATCTTACCTTTTGAAAATAGTGCAATTTCATGTTGACCACCTATATCTAAGTCTTCATAATATGCCCTTTTTTCTTCAGATAATACTGATGCTACCATTCCTTCCGATGATTGTGAGGGTATTTGACTTAATGTGAATACAAAATTGTTATATTTAAAGATAGGCTATTCAATAGAATTTCTTTAGCATCTTCTGAATCTACCTTAGTACCTGTGTCAACTAATTGCTTAAAGAGAGACATTCACTCATTTATATGAGTAGAGAGACGGGTCTCATCATGCATTTTGAGGCTAAAAAATTGCAGCTTTAAAGAAAACTTTGCATTTATTGCCTTTTTCCCCAAATAATTTACTTAATTGCTCCCAAATTACTTCAGATGATTTTTCCAAATCAATCAAGTGCATTTGCGTGTCTGAAAGAGCCAAACCAATAATAGCTTTAGCCTTTTCTTCCTTCTTTTCCCATTCAACCATAAGTCCGGGATCACTAGGATCTTTTTCAATTCCTTTTACTATTCTCCACACACCTCTATTCATTAGATGCATTTGAATTTTAACTTTCCATTTCTGGAAATTGAAACCATTAAACTTCTCCATACGTATAGAATCCATTTTACCTCACAAAAGATTTGCCTTGCAACAATCTCGTTTCCATGGATGCAAATGTCTTCAACTCTGCTCAAATTTCTTGACGGTTGTTCTTGCGTCCTTCAACACCATGGGCTCTTCTTTCATGAATTATGCAACAACTCTCTCTGATGTCTTAGCATAAAAGAGTTCTTCAGACTCACAACTCCAATCTATAAATGCTCGTTTCAAGCAGCGATGACATCTCCTAGTGGCACAACAATCATGGAAACAAAACAATTCCTCTCTCGCTCTTGTTTATTGGATTGTTAATTCAGCATCATAGAAATGCAGGAATTCTGCAAATGGTGGTTCAATTCCCTCCTAGACAGTGCAACAATCCCTATTCCCGCAGTCCAACAAATGGTTTTTTCAATAGAAAACGATTTCTGCTGAAAGATCTCAATCTACGTAGATATTTCACCTCTTGCAGCGATGAACCTCGTGGAGCAACAGGTGGCCTTGTTTAGTCCTCATTGGCGATCCCTCATCTCTGATACCAAAATAGAATTCATGAGAGCAGAGAGACATGAAATACACACACATAAATAGTTTTTATTGCACACAATGAACATAGATACATCATACTTAATTAAGTGTTGTGAGATCCAACTTATTCCACTCTTTGAGGGAGAGGTTGAGAGAATCTCTCAACATCCTCTAACAAACCAAATCCAATCCCTAAACTTTATTAGTGGCATTAATTAGGCATTATCTATAGCACGCCCGGGTTATGCTACTCTCGTTGAAGCGAGATGTCCAACAATGGAGTTGGGGAGAGAAAGTTTTGGCTATAGGCCGGATCGTTTGAAATGCAAGGGGAGGGGTCATTTGAAATGCACAGGGTGGGATTGTTTGAAAGTCCATGGACAGAGGTTGGAGATAGACAAACGGTCGCAAACAGACGAGACGTACCTTGGAAACAAACAGACGGGAGCAAACAGAGGGAAGTAAACTAACGAGAGAGGCACAAGTTTGAGCTGTCGGAGATCAAACTCTTTTTGTCCCTTGTGTATGTCTAAAATGTAGAAGAGAGAAACTTCCCATATGAATAAAAAAATGAATAAAACAAGAAAAACTTCCTTAAAATTAAACTTATAAAAAAATAATTATTTATTTATTATCTTATTCCAAAATTAAATATTAAATCTTCATTAATTAATTTAAAATAACTTATAATAAAAACAAATTTATTAAGTTACTCCAAAACTAAATAAAAAAACTTCATTAATTAACAAAAATAATTTATATATTTTTCAATGGAACAAAAATTATGGATTAAGCATTTTCAATAAAAATAAATAAATGATTGAAGGAAAATAAAGAGGAGGCTATTAAGGGGACGGTGCTACATGAACAAGAACACTCCTTGATGCGCTCCTCACAATGTGATAAGTAAACACAAAAGCATGCCAAGTTAGTTGCAAATCATGTCATCAACATGTAAATTTAATTTGAAGGTGTCAATTTGGAAATTTAGTTAGTGCATAACACCCATATTGCATCACCCGAGCAACACGCCATTTGGAAGGTACTTTGACTTTGACTTTAAAATTTTTAAATATAGATTTGACTTTGACTTTTAGTTTTAAAAAATATGGGTTTTATTGTTAAATTGCTTTCATTCCAACGTCATTTCTTCCCGTTTAAGTTTTTATCCTGTCATGTTCTCTTAGTTGCAATACAATGACCTTATTGACCTTCAATGTTTCCATCATAAAAATGTCATGTGTTTGAAGGTTATTACAAATTATTTTATATGTCAAAGTATTGTTCTTTATTTGTTTGTGGTAAAAATCTTCTTAACACTTATTTATTGGATGAAATCTTCATTAAATTCTTAGAAACCATGTAATAATTCCCACCATTGAGCAAGTGTAGACTCTTATGGCCTCCTAAACAACCCCCTCATTCTCATTTTCTATGTTTTTCTTGTTCATTAACCCCTCTCATGCTCGACCATTAGCTCTTTTCTATGTTTCTGACCATTAGCTCTTTTTATGTTTCTTTTATACATTAGTCATTAAGTGCCTTTGTCACCTTGGAAGTATGATTGTTATTGCCATAGCTACTAATTTTCACCTAATATATTTCCTTACATGTCTCGTTCTAATTATTGATCACACCACTCATTTCCTAGAAAACGATACTCCTTCGTTGACACCTATATTCATATCATTAGTGGTGCCACATGATATTTGTATGTAACCTTTCTAGGAACTCACTCAAATACTCTAGTTCATAAAAGAGAAATGGCACGTGTTTTTGCTCTCTTCATAATTGTTAAAAGATGTTATTGTTAATAGTTAGTTCTTGTGATAATACTTCTTTGACACTAGTGCTTCTTGCTAACTCCATTACATGAGAATATAACTATGTTAAGCTTGCAATGCAGGTGTGATCTTTCATTTTTATTTTCTCTATTTTTGATATGCACAACTTCCATATTCTTATCTAATAACTATACCGAGCTTCAAGTACGCGTGTGCCAAATTATTTATGCAAGACTTCTAGTGCACATGAGCACAATAGTCCTTGACTTCCATCACGTTGATGAACCATATTAACCATGCCAAATTTTCAAACCATGCATGTAGTGTAATAACTATACTAGGCTTCCACCTTATGAATGCTCAACAATATCCATGCTCAGTGCTCCATGTGCATGCCAAACTAACTGTGTTGTGACCCCCTTATTGCATGTACCTTGATCACTTAGGCCAACAAGATTTGGTAAAGTACTCTTGATGTCTCATGACATAGTTTAATCCATGTCAACCTCCCCATTCTTAGTGCGGTCATTATTAATTCATCGATTATCCAATTGTGAGCACCAATATTTGTCACTATAGCAGTCTGATGTCACTTAAGTCTACATTGTGCCTTGTACCTACCATTATTTCATTATTAATGTACCTCATCAATACCATAATTGATAGTATGTGCTATTATTCCATCATAGCAATAATCATTATGCTTGCAAATGATGCATCCCTACATACAACAACTCATATTTTTTTGTGCGTTATTATAATATCCCATTTTAAAACTTCTTTAACATATATTATATTTGGTTTGCTAATTAATTTTTTTATGGTATGTCCCATCACACTTTTGGAATGGAAGCTCTATTGTAAGGACCCTTGTTATGGAATGGTTTGAAAAGGACAAATATGAGAATAAATGATATGACAAGCCAAGATAGAACAAGGGTTGTATGGCAACGCAGTCCCTGCCGAGGTAGTTGAGAAATACATGTTGAACGATGAAACTTAATATAACTAAATGCACAAGTAATGAATATTTTTTGTCAAAAAATAATAATTGAGGGTTGTTTGTTATTCAAAATGTATAATGAAGAGTAAGTTGAATGGAATTATAATATTCATAAATATAATATAAATATAATATAAATATAATAAATATATTACAAATATAATATAAATATAATAAATATATTACAAATATAATATAAATATAATAAATATATTACAAATATAATATAAATATAATAATAAATAATATATTAGATAATAAATATAATAATGCATAATAATAAATACATAGTACAACTTTTTTATATTTAGATGTGGTGATTGGTGAAATTCATTGATTATGTAATTAATTCTACATATTGAAAGACGTGAAGGGAGCAATAACACTTCAATTCTATCAACCAATTAGAAATGAGAAACACAAATATTTTTATTATATCCAAAAATATATATTTGTTTTCCTATGTTAAACATTACATTGCATACACAAATTTATGGTAAAAAGCAAATTAATGTTACATCAATGTCACATCAAAATCAAACTCATTGCTATAGTCCCATGGCAGGGACTAATAAGACATCATGATTGTAAGGTGCTCATACATTAGATGTGGATTGGTTTAAAACATGCAAGAGATGGATGACATTATGATGTAATAAGTGGACGACTATTCATGTTTATTAAATGCATATGTTTTTAGTGGTTGGATAAGCCGTAGGATAAAGGTTATACAAAATGATGATTTTCCCRAAATCCGATGAGAAATTGTTGGATTCATATATTTGAGGTATTATTTAWGTATAATCTGAGTGCCTCTAGAGTTTTTTAGCATGTTGAATCCATTTCTGCATTCATAAATGGATTTTGAACAACAAAAAATAGTGATTCGTATAAATTTATATCGTCGGATTCCAACGAAAAAAGCCATTTCGTAGAACAACTAGCCAATGCCATTGGGTAATCCTTTTCCATGCACCCTATACTTATGCATATGCTTTTAGTGTTTGGATAACCATTTTCCATGCACCTTACATTTGACATAACTACCTATCTCTATTAATTGCTTGCAAATTCCTTTAGTAGTTTGGTTGCAATTTGCCATGTACCTTCCTAGACTACTTGAATGGTATGGAGCATTCAATGTGAATGAGAAAAGTAATGGAAAAATTGTAAAATAATATAATATGGCCTAGTCCCATGACTCAACTATCTATTTACTTGTGTTCTTACTTTTTGCACATCTTAGCTTGTTCCGGGTTTTGGTACATTCTATGCTTTTTCTACTTTTTGCACATTCCACATAAACAACTTTTCTGGTAACATATTGAGATGCAGTTGATCTAGTTGTTTCTCATCTTTTTTTTGACCTAGTTGATCGAGTTGGCCGAGTGAACCCATAACCACCTGTAGAGGCATGGGTAGCAGATCCAGATCCAATTCCATGTCCATGATCGCTTTATGTGAAGACACTTGTTTAATGGATTTTTCTCAAAGCATACCTTCCATATTGAGAGTACATATCATCCCTTCCATATAAATACCTAGAGCCAGATGCTGACTGTTCCTCGCAGCGGAGGAAACAAGAAGAGAGGCAAATACATCAAATCCCCTAGTGGCAGAGCCATAGGGAGCAGGAGTTTACCTAGCGACATATTAGTCAATCCCAATTTTAGAACCAACAAAAGTGCCCCTTTAAGTTTCATATCCATATATAGTAGTTGACTGAATGTAAGCCACAAAGGATGTGGAAGCAAAGGACCTAGAGGCAAAGTTAACATTCCTTCCACTTTAAGAGATAGTTCGAAAGTCGTCAATAGACCTGCTAGTTCGAGCAAATCAAGTTGCAGAGTCCCTTGTAGTGGGAAAGCTAGGAGATCCTAAGATTGCAGTATAAGGCATGAGATCCACAAATCACACAAGAGGTAAAAGAAGAAGCCCATAGGCCACATGACAAAGAGAAGCAAGACACAACACACATTGTATTTGACCTAGCAGTGTCATAACCATAGATAGCAATGGAATTGAAGCCAATTGATCTTGTTGAAGAACCATCACCTGCATAACCTATTTAAGTAATGAGGGCACATAAAAAAATTAAGATAGAGAATAGGTAGAGTTAGATCTGTTCATTGAAGATCCATAGCCTATAGGGGCAAAGCCCATTGATGTCTTGGTGGAAGCAATAAAGACATAGGCAACGGTAAAGGCACCTAAGGTAGGAGAGGAAGCAGTAAAAGAAAATCCAAAGACATAGCCAAAAGAAAAGGTAGGAGAGGCATAGACAAAGAAAGCAAGGGTTGGGGTGGGAAAATACACTCTCTCCTAACATCAACCAATTTAAGAGAACAACCCTGTGATATTTTTAAAAACCCCGTATTTGGGAGCATTTTCCATTTCCCCCTCTATAGATTGGTTCAACCCTGTGATGTTTTTAAAACCCCGTATTTGGGGGAAAATTCTTATTTCGTTTCTATGGGTGGGGTCAACCCTGTGATATTTTTAAAAACCACATATTTTGAGCCATTTTTAGATTTCCCTAAACAAATCTTACTGAAAAGTGGTCGATGGATGAAATCCCCATATTTTAGAGAAAACTCCATTATGAGGGATTTATATGCTCAAGGTTGTTCTCTGTTTTTCCTTTTACTAGGGCCTCAAGTTACAACCTCAAGTTACAACTGATTTAACCATATTGAAATTATCTTTCACTAGTTCATTATATGACCTCAATCCATCACCCCATAATGAATTCTTATAAAACATATAAAATAAATAAGATTCAATCATGTACCAAATTCCATGTATTACATTTTATATATAATGTAATACATGAAATAATGTATATCAAATCCTAATTTATATTATGTTCGGCTGTACTAATTTGTAGTTGAAAGAACATGTGTTACTTTTCAATATGCGTGTGAAGCTAAGATACATGGAAAATGCATCTTCACCAAATCCTAATTTATATTATGTTCAGATGTAATAATTTGTAGTTGAAAGAACAAGTGTTACTTTTCAATATGTGTGTGAAGCTAAGATACATGGAAACTGCATCTTCACCTTGGCATGAGATCCTAATTTATATTATGTTCAGATGTAATAATTTGTAGTTGAAAGAACAAGTGTTACTTTTCAATATGTGTGTGAAGCTAAGATACATGGAAACTGCATCTTCACCTTGGCATGAGAATGTCTTTTGTTGCAATTGACCTAACTTAAAGATGAAAAAGAAAAAGAAAGCTCTAAAATGGTCAAATGCACTACATAATCTTTGCTCTCTTTTTCCATATTTTGACATCTTTATCGTTCCATAGGAAACCAATCTTGGAAGGGAAAATATGATTATTGCGAGCTCCAATGTTAAATGGTAGTATCAAATATTTATTATGTTAATTATAGTTAGGTGGAAAAACTGCCATGAATGATGTAATTTGAGATGAAATAGGTGAAAGGGTGGTACATGAGCAGCTTCTATTTTTAATATATATTAAACGATACTTCCAAGGACTATGAGTGTTATCACCAATTGGTGAAAATTTGACTCCTTATTACATTTTAGAATATTTACTTATTTACACTTCAGAAGATTAATAAAGTTAAAAAGAGTGCATGTTCCAAATCCAAATTCAATTTAAGTGCATAAATGTCTTTATATAGAATATTTACTTATTTACAATTTAGAAGATTAATGAAGTTAAAAAGAGGGCATGTTCCAAATTCAAATTCAATTTAACTGCATAAATGTCTTTATTGTACTTATTTTCATTACCAGACATTTAATTTTAAAATTCTTAATAAAAAATCTTAAAATTATATCGATCTAACAAATATTCAGAGAAAAAGAAACACATTTATACAAATATGTATAAACATATATTATTTATTTATGAGCAAAGTGAGTTGCAAATAGCTGTCATGTCCATTTTTCCCTCGACATTTAATTTTAAAATTCTTAATAAAAATTCTTAAAATTATATCTATCTAACAAATATTCAGAGAAAAAGAAACACATTTATACAAATATGGTGTAAACAAAGATTATTTATGAGCAAAGTGCGTTGCAAATAGCTGTCATGTCCATTTTTCTCCGACTTGTATAGTTGGATATTGGTGTTTTTTAATACTAAAAGTAGAGACCATGATTTAATGTGTTTCCTAACGGAGTAAAGAATGTAAAGCAAATGAACAAAATAGAAGGGTACACATCTGACAGTGAGCAATTGGTCCAACTAATAGCACCGTGCATTGCACGGAAAGCACATGCAACTTTGTAATATGTGTCTCTTAACATTAATGTATTTTATAATTAAGTGATCAATATGTACTTGGTGTATTTAATGGTGTTATTATTAAAATATAAATAGTTAGATATGAAGGGTGTTGTCTTACTGTTATGTGTTTTTTTTGAATTTTCGAAATTTGGTGACATAAATCTTACCAAATAACCTTACCAAATTTGGAAAACCCTTACTATAACGTTACAGGGTTGATGCGTGTATAATAATTGCCTTAGAAGCATCATAGTTAGATGCCTCTATTCGAAGACACATTATTTTGAAATGTGTGTTTTCAAGTAGAATGAAATATAAGAACACGATCAAATCAACCACACAAATCTTAGTCAAGTGGGACTATCACAATTCACAAATGAATTTTGTTATTCTTACTTCATTCAAACAAGACATACTTCATCTGTTCTGGTACTATATTATAAAGCCTTAGCTTTTCCGAGGGGTAAAGAAACAAAATTGAAGGATAAAATTTCGAGAAGCATTCTATTCCCATTGCCTATAAATTCTTCAGTAGCATATTTTGATGGGGCTGCACAACTGGATGGCCTATGCTGCGGTGCGGGTGGTATAATAAGACTTCCAAATTCTATTGTCATAGGATGGACTTTTCATTGTGGCCACAGGACTAATAACAAAGCATAGTTGTTGGGGGCTTGGGCAACTCTTAGGCTGGCTTTACACTTATCGATTAAACATCTTCAATTGTTTGGTGACTCCAAAGTAGTGATCGACTGGCTAAAGAAAAAGGGCAGTCTTCATGCTTACACAATTGAAGGATGGAAAGCTAGAATCGGAGCCATGGTATGTTGCTTTGACTATATCGATTATGATCACATTCCTAGGGACTTCAACTCTGATGCTGATATCCTATCTAAACAAGCGCTTGGTGTTCCAGAAGGTGCCATTATTTATTTCCCTTGGAATAATGGCACAGCGGGGGAGAAATCTCATATAAACATCTATTAACTTACCCCCAGTTATATGTTTTCCTTTTTGTTAGCTGTTATGTTATTATGGTGGACAACATTGCCGCATATTTATCCTTTTGCCAGTCATGTTTCTAAGATTTTTGGGATCCTTGTTTTGTAGTGATCAATTATTTTGCCATGATGGGTGAGATAATTTTGAAGATTCTGCTATGAATGTAATGATCCTTTGTTTCCAGAGACTTTTGGAAGGTCGAAACTCGGAAAAAAACATTTTTCTTAATATAATTGAGATAATTTTTCTGTTGGAAAAAAATAAGACATACTTCATCCAAACATAACAAAGTTTGAACATGTGATTGAATGGTATTTATGATAACTCAAAAAGTTTGAGTATTTTTTTTTTATACTTGTTAAAAGTTTTGATAAATTTAAGTGTTGAATTATGATAATATAAATTTTAGCTTAACACTTATAATATATAAAATATTTTTAAGATATATTTTTATTTATTATTTTTTAAATGTAAAAAAATTAGATAAATAATTTTAAAAGAAAATTGATAGTAAATAAATTTTCAAAATTAAGTATGGTGGGTTAATCGAAGTGTTTGAGAGTTATGGTTTACAAGCAAGAGGTCACAGGGTCAAGTTCTCAACATATATATTGTTGAGATTGTTGGATCTCACTTATAAACAAAACCAAATTATCTATGAAACTTGTTTAAGCCTAGCATTACTTTTTATTCTCAATCACACAAATAGTTACAAAATTTGATATTAAACCAAATTTTAAGTATGAAAGGATGAAATTATTTTGTATTTCTCAAAATAAAATATTTTTTTATGGAAGAATATTAAATATAAGCATTTTTGTTTAAGAAAAAAATACCAATCTCATAAATCTTCTAATTAGGACTTTGGAGTTGGTAAAAATGTTGACAGATCGTTCTTAATTATTTTAAACACAAGGTAATAGGAAAGTTATACAATGAAAATATAAGATATTTGGTGAAATGTTTAATTTATACTTTTATTTTAGATTATGATGATTATGCTTATTATACGTATATGCCACTGTTTAAATTCACCAACATAAATCTGTTTTAATTTCAAATTTATTAAACATTGAGAGAGATCAAATTTCTCCATACTTTCTTTTGAGGGAGGAAAACTTAAAAAGATTTTCACCTCAATGAGTTTTATCGTTCTCAATGCTTATAAATCCACACCAAATACCAAAAGATAGAAAGAAAAACACTTTACCATAGAGATGTTTAAACCTTTGATAGATTTCTTTTCTTTGAATTACTATCTATCTATGATAGTAATTCAAAGAAAAAAAATCTATCAAGGTTAAAACATCTCTTCAACTTGTTGCTCACTCATTATTCTATCTTTTTTTTTTTTTTTTAATTTAACATCGACTTTGAAATATTTTCCTTATGGTGGACATTGAATTTATTATTATAATTATTATTATTATTTTTTAAAATACCATGTGCTAGTTCTACATTAAGCACAAAATTACACATCCCCTTCGTATTACCTATAAAATGTTGATGTTTGGACAACATCGGGGATACATTATCTTAGATTAATAATTAATAATCTAATTATTGATTATTAAATAATACATATAATAAGTAAATGATAATAATAAATAATTGTTGATTATCTAAGGGACACATCCTTTCATGGATGGTCACCATATGTTCTCTATATATGGAACATTCATCATTGTAATAGTATATCGAATATACAATATTATCTCATATAGATAAATCAACATCGTATCAGAGCAAGTCTAGGCTTGACTCCCTCATGGGAGGGCCTAGGAAAATGAGAGATAGCTTGCGTTTTGTGAAGAGTTTTTAAGAATGTAATATGTATTGTTATGACCTCCTTGGAATGGTTGGTGCAACCAACTTGGACTTGAAGCCACAAGGGCTTTCACAAGCTTGTCGTGTCAATATACTACGTGTTATTTAATAAAATTAATTGGTTGGGACGAGTTGATTGACAATCAAAGATATGCAGTTGGCCACTCCTTAAATTACATTTCCCCTAATGATTGTTTGAATTGGCTAGATGGTGCCCTCTTTCTAACCCATGAAAATTGGAGCACCTTTCAATGATGGACCGGAGATCAGGACCTATTATAAAGATACGATCAAAAGGGAAAATAATTAGTGGGGTTTTGCAAACTTGAGGGTTTAGTTTTTTCTAAAAACATTGTAATGAAGGTGCAACAATTGGTTTTCCCCTTCGAATATGACATCTAGGAGTTTCTCGAACAATGTTTCTATGCCCTTTATTCCAACGAATTACTGGTATAGAGCAGAGTAATTCATTTCAGTGGTGGACCTTTCCACATTTTGGATAGTAATAGACACTTGGTTCTTACTGTCACCAGATGGGCTATTACCCTCAGTGACAATTGGATTCCGAGAGCCCAAATGGGGAATAATTTTCTGATTTTTAGAATCTTGGAGATAATACATCAGTGGAAGCCATTGATGGAGAACCTGCTTCCTAATTTGGATGTGCCATTGTAGTTTAAGTTTTTTGGGAATAGTGACATGAAAATGGGGTTTATTTTTTTGGTTGAGGTTTTGTGTAAATAGACCAGGATGGATGCACTCGACAAGAGGAAGATGGAGCTCCTGGATTTTACGAAACAAATTCCAATGATGTCTTAGTATTCTGACTTGGTATCCAAGCTTTCTGTGGTTGCGTGCCAAAGTTTTGACAAACAGTTGGTTGTTGATCAAGTGTTTGACGACAACATTATGCACGATAGTTCTGTAGAACTACCATTGTAGATAGGTATTACATAATGTAATTGAAGCGCTTGCAGACAAGTATGCACAACATCTTCCTAGAAGATTAGAACGCGATGTCAAACAAGTGTTTGAAAAAATGTTTTCCATTAACGGTTATTGGTGTAAGCATGTGTATCAATTTTTTTGATGAAAGGCCTTACTATCGAATGTTTGACGAAAGAACATGAGAAGTGATGGATAAATTTTCTACTGGTTAAGCAACGCCTCATCCATTGGTCATGTGAGATGTGTCACAACTAGGGCATTCATGGTGAGGAATGTGTAGTTGTTCATTACAGGATAGAGATTTGGGTTTGAGGGTGTACCACACAATAGAAATCATGTTGAAATAAATTCACCAGGTGGTTGTTCGGAGTGCATTCCAAGAACGGGGGAAATATAACATGCATATTGTTGATGTTTGAGGCAGCATTGTGAGACATTCTCCTGGGAGGGTCCTATGTGGACTAGTAAGGGAAAATGTGGAATTCATACTGATGTGCCTCAAAAGGTCATATGAAGGAACCAAGACATTACTTTCACAAGTAAACATTGATATGTATTATGAGACATTGGTTCCATGGGGGAACCTCGATATGTCTTAGACATTGGTTCCATGAGGGAACCTCGATATTTCTTAGACACGTGTTCCACGAGGGAACCATGAGATGTCTAGTATGGACACAGTTCAAGAGTGAAGCCTAGGGTTGAACACTTCAAGATATTTTTAGATCCAATATACATTCATGTACCCAAGGATAAAAGGACCAAGCTAGACCCTTCAGGCAAAAAGGGTACATTTGTGGGGTATAGTGAGTCTTCGAAGGCATATCGGATCTACATATCTGGTCAGAGATAGATTGAGGTGACAAAAGATGTTACCTTTGAGGAGGAGGTAGCCTTCATGAGATCTAGAGGATCTCACTTGGAGATTGATAGTGAGAGACATGAAGAGATGGTGCCTTCTCCCCCTCACCCTCCAACAATTTAGAGGGAGACTGTTGAGCCTATTATCTCCCAAATAAAATTTCATTTTATTTAGAGTCTTGGGTGGTTAATTGAGTCTTTATTTTCCTGAGTCATTCAATAAATAAGTCCCTTATTGAGTCTATTCATAAAAATTGTAGCCATGAAAGTGGTGACTAAGGGGTCATGATGATCTTTGTCCTAAGTCTTTTTTTCAAAATCAAATGTAAGTCTGAGTCATTATGGTTTCAAGAGGAGCATGTGATGTAAAAAGTCAAGTTTTAAGCATGATTGTAAATTTTGGCACCTTTTGAGTTTAAAACAGAAAAATAACTCATTCAAGGATAGGTTTATAGCGTGTGGCATCCTTTTTGCATACATTGCACTAACAACTAAGTCCGCTTTGTCAATGCATTTCATTATTAAACTATTTGGCGTGCTACAAACTTGTCCAGGTGGCTCTGTCTCATCAAATCCGTACAGATACTTGATGAAGTGACTTTAAGGAAGGCTCTGGAAGATTCTCACACATCAACAAGAGTTTAACACTGCCTCCAAATGCTCAACTCATCCTCAAATTCAAATTGATAAGGGATTTTTACATGCAAAGGTAGTTATATCTCTGAGTTTTTGCACTCTGATATTCCTTGTATGCAAAAGTGTTTGTTGCATGAAGTTAACCATATGATGTGATCCAGATTTTATGAGCATAACGAAATGAATAGAGATTATTAACAGGTGCTTAACAAAAAATAATAGAGATACAGTAAAACTGGTTTTCTATTCTATAACGAACGAAATAAGTTGAAACTGTAAAATGCAGCGAAAACAAGCTTGTTGAAATGGTGGCGGCTTATCTCTGAGAAGAGATGTGACGGATGCGCGCATTCGCAAGAAGATGATTACAATGAGGCTTTGAAGACCTTTTTACAATAAGCAGAAATGTCAAAAACCCTAGACATCCAAAAACCTAACCCTAGGAGATGAAGCGCCAAAAGTCATGTGGGCCCCGTTTGGGTAAGTTAGTACATCAACTTCCCGGGGTCGTAACTTTTGCACACTATCTCCATTTTAGGTGTATGATAGCCCATTGGAAAGGTATCATTGAGGAGATTCATTTTGGGCGCAATATGGAAGAAAATTACATATTGCAGACCTATTTTCCCAAAAAACATCGTTTAGGGCCTTAAAATGGCTTGGGAAGTGAAAACTGCTAAAAATAGTAAATTACCAATATTGCCAGAAAACTGCTTTGAGCCAGTTGGAAAATGTGGGTGGCCAACGACATCCATCTGGATCATGATGGCTCCAAAACAAGGTGTTACACCCAGAAGAAGATAAGGGTCTTTATATAGGTTTGAACCCTCTGATACGAGTTTGATTGAGCAAAACCATGACCATGTGAACTCTTTCAAGCGTATGGGATGTTGGAGATACTGTCAGAATCTTGAAGGTCATCATATTCATACTTTCATCTTTCTTTCTATTCCGTACCTGTGAGTGAATACATGTTCATTTTTTCTATGTTTATTCAATGACTGATAACTATCATCTTGTCTTTACATTGGTAAACTAGAATCACAATTATTTTACCTGTTATAGCTAGCCAATCATATATGCTTGTGTGTGTGATTCTACTAGTATAATTAGTGTTCTTCATCCAATTTCATCTTTAAAAAACTATCTGAATATTATAGTTGAAGGCCTTATCTGTCTGAGTGTATTCATGTGTATTTGAAGTGAGTGAGTTTATATCCAAGTCATTCAACTTGATCCATTTTATACTTTTATTTGAAAATTTGATTAAGTTACCAAGCTCACTTGATCTGCAACCTAGAGTGACTCTTGGAGTGAAAACAAATTGGCGCCATTGTTGGGGAGAGGAGTGTGAAGCAAGCTTCCCTTGGAGACGACATAGTCCCATCTTTTGATGATAGACAAAGGCGTGGCATTAGTTTGGTTTTAATTTTCTATCTGGTGACTCCATTGGTACATAATGGCTCCTAATAAATCACATACTCGAGCAAATCCTCAGCAACCACTAACTAATCCAATATCTGATCCTAAGAGGATCATCAAAGAAGGAAAGGAATTACAGAAGGGATCTTCAAGTTCAAGTATCTCTAGAAATCCCTCTGTGCCTTTTCCAGAAAATCCATTAATAAGAACAACACTTGTTGAAACTATAAGCTCAAAGATTGACAGTGAAAAATTAGTTTCAAAAGTTCAAGGAACTTTTGATCTTACTCAAGAAGGTAGTTCATCAATTGTTGAAGAAATTTCTTTTTCTATTTTAGACATAACCCCTCTAGATCCAACTGAAGATGTTGGCAAATATTGAACAAGCAACGATGATGGTTGTTGTCATTGATGGCAACAA
>ML828393.1:43341-59797 GCA_009831015.1 Picea engelmannii
CGGTGTTCATGTGTCCTATTCATCTGTGTTAGTTTATTTTGTTGAATTACTGTTTAAAAGACATCTGATGAATGAAGAAATCCCTGGATGCACTACTGTTTTCATAAGAATATACAATAACTGGTCCCTATAAAGTAGACTAATAATTTTCAGTGAAAGAAAAGTGAAAAATTGTTAATAGCTCAAAATACTGATTCACCCCCCCTCTCAGTATTTTTCCAACAGAAGAAGACATATGATCATCATCTATAGAATCTTCTCAATCTGAAACTGAACAAAATTAGCTTACATTCATACCAATCTTCCTGCTGTTGAGTTTGTCTTACATGAATTGTTGATAAAAGAAGAAGAAAACCTTGCCAAATTATTGTCTGAATGCTATAGAGATTCTTATTTTTCTTCTTCCATTGCAAGTTCAAAAATACATTTTCCTCTTATTGACTCAGCTTCATTCTCTGTATCAGCCTCATTATCATCCTTTGTATCAACCTCATGTCAGTCTCTGGTTATCCAAACTTCTAGTACATCTACATCTACCACTACCATGGCAAGAGTACCTCAAAATCCTACTTAGATGGAAATAATCACAACTACTAGATATGCACCATTAATACTGTCTAATCCTATGAATGCAATGCCTACTTGAGACTATCAAAAGTACATGCCTAAATTTTCAGGGACAGAAGAGCTTATAACTAAAGAGCATCTTGAATTATTTTATAGTTATGCTTATAACTTGAATATCATTGAGGAGGATGTATGGATGAGAGTTTTCGTTCAAAGTTTAGATGGAGAAGCCAAGAAATGGTTTAGAGAATTAACACCAGGAACTATAATAAGTATTGAAGTTTTAGATGATACTTTCCATAAACAATGGGGATATAAGAAGGATTTTCCTTACTATATTACATAGTTTGGGAATTTGAGAAGAGAAAGTGGTGAATCAGTGTTAGACTTTACTAAAAAATTTAACTGGATGTATAGCAAGATCCCAGCTAAAATCAAGCCTACTGCTACATCTACAAAAATCACATATGCTAATGCCTTTGATTCTGAATTTTGTTTGTTGTTAAGAGAAAGGAGATCTATTACATTGGCTGATATGCAGGATGCAACACTTGAAGTGGAATCTAACATCCTTGTTGCAGAAAAATTGAAAGGTAGAGATGATAGAAGGAGACAAAAAGGAAAAGCCTCATCATCAAGTGCAGATCCCAATATTGAAAAGATGGCTAAGATGATAGAATATTTGACTTCTGAATTGTCCAAAATGAAGATTGAAAACACGCATCCTGGAAAAGGTAGAGATCCTAATGCTTTTATTTCTCGAAATACAAACCCTTATAGAAGAAATAATGAGCATGTTCAGATTTTACGAAGGAATAGAAATGCTAATGAGGATCAGAAAATTAAAGCCCCTTTTCAGAACACAGTGATGGAGGAAGATCAACCAGAAGAGGATGATGAGATTCATTGTTTAGGGGATAAAGGTAATGCATCTTTCTTGACACAAACTTCTTATGAGGAAGATTTAATTAGTCATTAGACTAATCAGGAATCAAATGATGGATATGTTTTTTAAGTTGGTGATAAGAATAGGTACAATTTGAGATCTAAACAAAGTAATAGTAAGCAAGTTGTGCAAGTTCCTCCCAAAAACGTTGTTGCCCCTGGAAAAAAACAACCAAGCAAAGATCAATCTTAAACAAATGATCAATTACTTCTTAAAGCTCCTTTTCATGAGGTAAGAAACCCTGACAAAGTTCCATTTTCATTCAACTTTGAATCAAAAATTTAGAAAGTTACGATTCCCATACTGTTCATTGAATTAGTGAAGAATGACACCTTCAAACAAACCTTCCTCAAATCCCTCAAGCCTAAATGCATAGAAGATGTTGCTGATGTTGTTAACCTCCAATGTGATAAGCCTATTGTTGTCCTTAGTCCAATGATTGAAGATAGTGAGGAAACCTCTCCACATTTTTATGTCTCCTTGAATATCCATGATACAATTTTTCATAATTTCATTTTAGACATAGGAGCTTCTCATAACCTTATACCAAAAGAAATCATGGATGATTTGGGTCTAAAATTTACTAAATCTTATCATGATTTATTTTCATTTGATTCTAGGAAGGTTAAGTGTCTTGGCTTGATTAAAGATCCAGTAGTTTCCTTATCTCAGTTACCTATGAGGAACATGGTAATGAACACTGTGGTAGCTGATGTGCCACCAAAATTTGGTATGCTCTTATCTAGGGCATGGATCAAAAGGCTAAGAGGCACCTTACAAATGGACCTTTCTTATGCAAATGTTCCAGTCTTTGGAGGGGGACACATGATATTGTATAGGGAAGCACAACTATCCTATATTATCAGTGATGAGAAGGACCCTACAAATCATCCAATCTACTTAATTGATACATATTTGGGAGCTTGTATACTTCAGATTGATAACACTCAGTCAACATCTTTGCAACTTAGAAAGCCTATTTTCCAATCTCCAAAAGTGGAAAGAACTCCTATATGGAGTATGTTCTTTTATGGTGTTTACTCAAGAGAATCTGCAAGAGCAAGTGTTTTTTTTGTCTTGCCTTCCAAAGAAACAATTCATTTGTTTTTCAAGTTGGATTTTAAGGTGACAAATAACATAGAAGAATATGAAGCCTTAGTCTTGGGCTTAAATATTGCTAAGGACATGGATATTCAGGGGTTGAAGGTATATGGAGATGCTGATCTGATAATTCAACAAATTAAGAACACTTTTCAAGCCAAGCATGTCAGGCTTAAGGCATATAGGGATGAGGTACATAACCTCATTGATTCTTTTCTAGCATTAAATATTTCATATATTCCTAAAGAAATGAATCAACTTGATGATTCATTAGCTGTTTCAGCTAGTACCTTCAATCCACCATTGCCACCAAAGATTAACTATGAAATTCAAGTGAAATATAGACCTTCCTTTCCAGAAAATGTAAAGTTTTGGAAAGTGTTTGAAGATGATGAGGAATTGGCTAGATTTATGGAAGTTATAGATGAATTTTCTGCTCTCCACATAGATCAAGAAAATGAAAATGATGAGAAGATAAAAAACCCCAGATTGGAAAATAAAATTGGATGCCATGACATTATTCAGCTTTCCAATAATCAAATACCAAGAGGATTAGTACCACTTGACAAACTCTTTGACCACAATGATGTGCCTTTGAAGCCTAATAAAAAATAAGAAGACCCTATTGTCTTTAAGTACAATTTAGGAGATGAACAGTGCCCCAAAACCATAAATTTGTCCACACAATTGACTGCAAAACAAAGATCTAATTATGGTAGCCCGATGAAAGACTTTCAGATGCTTTTGCATCAGAGTGAAGTGACTTAAAAACCTATGAAACTCAAGTGATTGAACATAGAATCCCTTTAAAGAAAGAAGCCACCCCATTCAAGCAAAAAATAAAATCTATTAACCCTATTCTTCTACCAATAATGGAAAAGGAAATTAAAAAGTTACTAGATGCCCAAATTATCATTCCACTAAGATATTATGATTGGGTTGATAATTTGGTCCCTGTTAGGAACAAGAATGGGGAAATTAGGCTATGTGTTGACTTCAGGAACTTGAACAAGTGTTCCAAAAAATATAACTACCCTTTCCCAAAGATGGAGCATATCTTGCAAAGAGTGTCTGGAGCTAGTGTCATGTCTTTTATTGATGGTTTTTCAGGCTACAACAAAATATGAGTGCATCCAAATGATAGAGAAAAGACAACCTTTACAACTCCTTGGGGTACTTTCATGTATGCCAATATGCCTTTCGGGCTTATGAATGCCGGGGCACATTTCAGAGGGCCATTTACATTTCCTTTGTAGGTGAGAAAGATAATTTTGTTTTGATATATTTGGATGATATAACAGTTTTTTGTCACAACCATAAATAACATTTGCAGTATTTGAGGAAGGCGTTCTTGAAGTGTAGAAAGTATGGGCTTTCACTCAATCCAAAGAAGTCCCAGTTTTCATTGAAAGAAGGTAAACTTTTGGGGCTCATAGTGACCGTTGAAGGAGTAAAGATTAAATTTGCAAGAGTAGAAGCTATTCATAAGATATCTATTCCTAGATCTAAGAAATAAATTCAATCATTTCTTGGAAATATTAACTTCATTAGGAGATTTATTCCTAATTTTGTAGAATTGATTATAAACATCACTGGTATGCTAAGGAAGGATTCGAAAATTAAATGGATTGATGTAGAAAGGGATTCTTTTGAAGCTATTAAGAAAGATCGTATGTCAACTCCTACTTTGATTAACCCAGACTATTGTAAAGATTTCTACATCTTTTCATTTGCTTCCAATGACACAATTGCAACAGTGTTACTTCAGAGAAATGATCAAGAGCAGGAACATCCAGTAGCATTCTTTAGCAAGACATTAAAAGATGCTAAGGTAAAGTATGATCCCATTGAAAAACAAGCTTATGCTTTGATCAAGTCACTTAAGGATTTTAGAATCTACATTTTGCATGAAAAAGTTATAGCTTATGTGCCATCTAGTTCAATGTACTTATACAACTAGATATAGATGGGAAAAGAGCTAAGTGGATTGCCAAACTCATTGAGTTTGACATTAATATTAAGCCAACCAAATTGGTGAAGGGTCAAGGTTTGGAGAAAATTCTTGTTGAAGATAATTGTGAGTTTTTGGGTATTAATTTCATTGGCATAAATGCAGAGAATTCACAATCTGAAATCTCAGTTGAAAGGTACAATTGTGATCAACAAGTTTCATCCCATTTGTCTTCTTGTGAATGGTATAGCAGTATAATATATTTTTTGTAGAACCTTGCAGCCCCTCCAAAGATGAATCAAACACAGGTAAGAGCACTAAAAATCAAGGCAATCAAGTTTTGTATCAATGAAAATATGCTCTATTGGAAATACCCCTCTAGGATGTTGTTGAGTTGTCTTGATAAAGAAGAATCAATTCAGGTTATGCATCAATTTCATAGCAATAATTGTGGTGGCCATCACTACTGGAAAACCATAGCCCATAATATTTTGAGGGTTGGTTACTATTGGCCATGTTTCTTTAATGATGTTTTCTCTTATGTAAAGACATGTGACAAGTGCCAAAGGTTCACTGGAAAGTAGGAGCTAAAACCTCTCCCATTAAAGCCTATTGTAGTCACTGGACCCTTCCCACAATGGGGTTTGGAATTCATTGGAGAGATACATCCACCTTCAAGTGGTCAACATAGGTTGATTCTAGTAGCAACTGATTAGTTTACAAAATGGATTGAGGCTATTCCTACCAGAAATGCCACTCATTTTGTAATCATAAACTTTTTGTATGATCATATTTTTGCTAGATTTGGTTGCCCCAAGTGACTTGTTACTAATAATGCAACTGCATTCAAAAATGTTGCTTTGGTGAAGTTATGTGATGACATGGGTATTAAGCTTGTTTACTCAACTGCCTAGTATCCTTAAGGCAATGGCCTTTCTAAATCATCAAACAAAATCCTAGTGAGGATTATTAGAAAGTTGCTTGAAGAAAACCAAAGGAGTTGGGATTCTAAGTTAAACTTTGCACTTTGGGATGATAGAGTGACAAATAAGAATTCCATTGGTACTTCTCCATTCAAGTTAGTGTATGGAACTGGAGCCATTTTTTCCTATCCAACTCGCTTTACCTGTTGCAATTTTTTCCCAAGAAGTAGAAGAGGAACGAAATGATTTGGTTAGAAGGATTCTTCATCTTTTTGAATTTCAACAGGTAAGGGAGCAGTTACTTGAGAAGACGGAGTTACATCAGAAGAAGATGAAAGAAAGCTTTGACAAGAAAGATAAAGAATATATTTTCCAAACATGGGATCTTGTTTTGAAGTGGGATGCTTACATACAGGATAAGGAGAAGCATGGAAAATTTGATACTTTGTGGACTGGTCCTTTCATCATCTCTCAAGTGTTGCAAAACAATACTTTTCTCTTACAGAACCTGGAAGGTAATGAATTATTTGGTGGCCTAGTCAATGGGATTTTTCTCAAGACCTATTTCTATTAAGGATTTTCAAGGCTTCACCATTGTAAATATCATTTCATTAGTTTCTTTTTTAGTTTAGTTTTATAAATAACTCCATGCCCAATGGAACATTAAGTTCAATTTTTTATCTTATTTTTCAGTATAAGTTTTGTAGGTGATAGGAAAGGAAACTAGCCTTATGAGTTCTTGGAACCCCACATGGAGGTTTCCATCCCCAATTAGAGCCAGATGTTATCTCCCAAATAAAATTTCATTTTATTTAAAGTCTTAGGTGGTTAATTGAGTCTTTATTTTCCCGAGTCATTCAATAAATAAGTCCTTTATTGAGTCTATTCATCAAAATTATAGCCATGAAGGTGGTGACTAAGGGGTCATGATGATCTTTGTCCTAAGTCTTTTTGTCAAAATCAAATGTAAGTCCGAGTCATTATGTTTTCAAGAGGAGCATGCAATGTAAAAAGTCAAGTTTTAAGCATGATTGTAAAGTTTGGCACCTTTTGAGTTTAAAAAAACATCATAACTCTTTCAAGGACAAGTTTGTAGTGTGTGGCATCCTTTTTACATACGTTGCTCTAACAACTAAGTCTGAGTTGTCAGTGCATTTCATTATTAAATTGTTTGGCACACTACAAACTCATCCAGGTGGCCCTATCTCATCAAATGCGTACATATACTTGATGAAGTGACTTTAAGGAAGGCTCTGGAAGATTCTCACACATCATCAAGAGTTTAACACTCCCTCCAAACACTCAAATCATCTTCAACTTCAAATTTCTAAGGGATTTTTGCATGCAAAGGTAGTTATATCTCTGAGTTTTTGCGCTTTGATATTCCTTGTATGCAGAAGTGTTTGTTGCAGGAAGTTAACCATATGATGGCTCCAAAACAAGGTGTTACACCCAGAATAAGATCAGGGTCTTTATACAGGTTTGAACTCTATGATACGAGTTTGATTGAGCAAAACCCTGATGATGTGAACTCTTTCAAGTATATGAGATGTTGGAGATACTATTAGAAGCTTGAAGGTCATGATCTAGAGGTTAGTAGATATTTTGTGAAGAAGTACAACAAAGTCAAGACTAAGGTAGGTACTATAGAGATCAGTTTGAATGTGGATATGGTCGCTGAAGCTATAGAGATACCAAGAACAAGGGAACTTTGTTTTAAAGCCAAGAAATTGGAAAAAGAAGATTGGTGTTAGGACATGTTAAAACCAGAGCATTAGAGAGTTGATCTAGTAAAGGGTATACCCAAAAATTTTCTTTTGGAAGCCTATGAAAAGATGTTGTTTATCATACTAATATTTTTTTATATGTGAAGGGAGATATAGTAGAGTTTTACAATATCATTTCAAGTTGCTTCTTCACTTCACTGGTAAAAGGGAAATTGACCTACCATATTTCCTGTTTATGAGCTTACAAAGGATGATTTTACTTTCTTAAAGAAACCTTGATAAAATTCAGAAATCCATCTTCCATCATGCTTTGATTAAGTTGATAGTAATTGAACAATTGAAGAAAGAGGGAAGGGAATGACTCACCTTCCTGTTCGTGTCTAAATATCTAGTTGAACTGCCTATTTCTCCTTCAAAATCCAAGACTCCTAGGAAGAGGACTGTAATACCTTCCTCTGCTCCCTCATCTGAAGTACCACAGTCCTCTCAAGACCCCTTTCCTCAAGAACCTTCACCTGTCCAAGTGTATAAAAGAGATACGAGAAAAGGAAAGGCTAGAGAGTTGGTTATTGAAGAACAACTAGAGCCTCCTATGGAGCTTCCTCAAACAGAAGATAATGCCCAGACTATCGAAGTTAAAATTGGTACACCATCCCTTAGAAGGTCATCTAGGATAAAACTTGTACTAGCAGAGGAATCTCATTAAAGCACTGAGGTTATCAAGCCTAGAACTAGGTTGTGAAAATTGAAAGTTTCTCCTCTTGAAAAGGAAACACTTGAGGCCATAGTCCAATTAAGTGAATCTCCACCAGAGCCAACTCCAGAGACAGATCAAGGGCCTAAAACTAATCGGGCTAAACTACTCAAGGATGCAAATAGACAACTCAAAGAAGTTCAGGAGAAGAACCAAAAATTACATCAAGAGTATGTTACACTCAGCCAACAAATTTCAAGCCATATGGATGAACTAGCAGAGGAGTGTAATCATCTCAAGAGAAACATCAGGAAAAAGGTAATTCAGAGAAACAATTGATTAATATGTATAAGAAGAACCTCAGCTTGAGAGAAGACAATAGGAAGTTGACTGAAGACATATATGTTTCTAAGAACATGCTTAGTAAGAATAACTTGGCAATCTTCTTGAAAGAGACCACTTCTCCTAGTTATTCCAAGCAAGATGATTAATATGCAGATGTTGTTTCAAGGTTTTGTGATCAGTTTTTTCTGACCTATGATGAACATATTATACCTCAGATATCCATTGTTCATATTTGTCTTCAAGGTTATTAAGCATGGATTATTTTTTTTTCCTATATTAAGTTGTAAATATTGGCTTTAAAGGGATATAAGGAAATTAAGTGAAAGGTTTTGATGATTTAAAGTTTGGATCACTTGCAAAGAAGTGCTACACAGCGTAATAGACCACCAGTGAAATGCTCAAAAGCTCAGTAATGCAGACATCAAATGGATACCCTGTTTTGTTTTGATGTGAGGGTTTGATAAAAGTTCATATGAAGGTGCATGTTATGGAAGTTTTCCATACTTATTTCATCAGTTTTACAGTGGCAAGTTATATCTGCAACATCATTACAAACTCTCATACTTGTCTTATAGTTTTGAAGTCTTATGAAGGTGCATGGAAACTACATTGAGGAAAGAAAGTATATATACATGATTATTGAGATGAAGCATGAGTAATCTCAATAGTATCAGTAAATTACAGTGGTATGTGTTTAGATGAGGTAGACTCCTAGCTTTCAAAGACAATTGCAAATTTTGGAGTATTCTGGCAAGACATGCATCTACAGGAGTTTGTATCACTAACCATCTATTGTCTATGTATCACACTACAAACTCATCCATCCTCAACGGATAATAAGCCAAGTCATATTTGGACTCCTTCGTGATCAAAGAATGGGTGACTCAAGGCCCAGATGTTTCTGATGACCCAAGAAGATCTCCATCATCCTCCAACAAAGCCTATGAAGCAGTTGACGACTTAGTTTTAGATAGGGATCTAATCCATTAGAAATAGGATCTAATTCCTAAACTTTTGTAATAGATCAGATCCAAGTATACATGTTATCTTTAGATCCATCATTTGAGGATCTTAGTCGAAGTTTGTAAAGGCTATTTAGCCTATGAAGTTTACATTGAAATGGTTTGAGTTTGGAGATTTGACTAAACTCTTGTATTGAAAGACACTTTGAATACATATTGGAATATAATCTTCTTTCATTGTACCTATTTAGAATTTCATCTTTCTTTCTATTCTGTACCTGTGAGTGAATAAATGTTCATTTTTTCTATGTTTATTCAATGACTGATAATTGTCATCTTGTCTTTACATTGGTAAACTAGAATCACAAGTGTTTTACCTGTTATAGCTATCCAATCATATATGTTATTGTGTATGTGATTCAACTGGTATAATTAGCATTCTCCATCCATTTTCATATTTAAAAAACTATTTGAATATTATAGTTGAAGGCCCTATTTGTCTGAGTGTATTCATGTGTATATGAAGTGAGTGAGTTTATAGCCAAGTCATTCAACTTGATCCATTTTATACCTTTAATTGAACATTTGATTAAGTTACCAAGCTCACTTGATCTGCAACCTAGAGTGACTCTTGGAGTGATAACAGAGCCTATTGATCCAATTGATCTAGTTGATCCTGTAGCTCCAGTTGATGTTCCCAAAGATATTGCAACAAGTCAGAAGAGACCTACATGGGATCATCAAACTCTGCATGAGGCATAAGGACATGCAGCTCCTCGTGGAACCTTCTCAGAGATACCTCATAGATATTTGTGCTATGCCACAACTATGAACCACATCATTGATTTTGAGCCTTCCTATTATGAGGAGGAATCTAGTTAGCCAGTATAGAGAGATTCCATGATGGAGGAGTATTAGTCATCATGAAGAATGATGTATGGGAAATTGTTTTGAGACCTGAGGGGAAGTCTGTAGTGACTTCCAAGTGGATCTATAATATCAAACACACCACTGATGGAAGGATCAAGAAGCACAAAATGAAATTTGTTTCTAGAGGATTCTATCATGTGGATGGAATAGATTATGAGGAGAGATTTGATCTTGTTGCTCGATACACTTCTATCCAGATGATTATTCCCTTGCAACATCCATGGGTTGGAGACTACATTAGATGGATGTGAAGAAAACCTTTCTCAATGGAGAGATTGAGGAAGAAGTATACATCGAGCAACCAAATGGTTTCGTGATACATGAGAAGGAGTCTCATGTGTGCAGGTTGAAGAAGGCCCTGTATGGACTCAAGTAGGCACCTCGATCTTGGTATGCGAGGGTTTATGGACACTTGATGAGTTTGGGCTTCAAAAAAAGTGTTTTTGATCCCAACCTATACTACAAGATTGCTAATAGCGAGTCCTTAATTTTTGGTCCTTTACATTGATGATTTATTCCTCATTAGTATAGAGATCCTTACTGTTGAATGCAAGTATGCATTGGCCTTTGCATTTGAGATGAAGGACCTTGGTATGATGCACTACTTCTTGGGACTAGAGGTGTGGCATAGAACTGATGAGATCTTCCTGAGCTAGGGGAAGTACATATATGAGATATTGAAGAAGTTTGTGATGTTGAACTATAAGCCCATGGATACAACAATGGTGACAAATCTGGAGAAATCAAGTGTGTCTTGTTCTTATTCTGACGAGATTGATCCAAACCTGTACAAACAATTGATTGGATCCTTGATGTATCTGGTTAAAACCAGACCAAATATTTTCTATGCAGTGAGTGCACTTATCCAGTTTATGAGCTAGCCGAGACATACACATTGGATTATTGTGAAGCATGTGTTGAGATACCTACGAGGAACAATTGGACATGGTTTGAGATATACTTCCAATATTGACATGAGATTTCAGGGATATACTGACTCTAATTGGGAAGGGAGTGCAGTGGATAGGAAGAGCACCTCTAGGTGTTGCTTTACTTTGGGATCTTCCATGGTTTCCTGGTGTAGCAGAAAACAGACTTATGTGGCTTTGAGCACCGCATAAGCAAAGTACATTACATTGAGTCTAGCATCCCATGAAGCAGTGTGGCTTCGCAAGCTCCTTGCAGATTTATTTGGAAATGTGATGGATTCCACTGTTATTCATTGTGATAACCAGAGCTATGTGAATCTCTCAGAGAATCTAGTGTTTCATGACAAATTGAAACACATTGAGATCAAGTACCTTTACATCTGAGACATGGTGCAAAGGAATATAGTACTGGTGCAGTACCTTCCTACAGATGATCAAGTTGTTGATGTTCTTACCAAACCCCTTACCAAGATGGAGTTCAAGTAATTTTGTGACAGACCTGGCGTGGTAGAGAATGCCTCCCTCATTGAGAGGGAGTGTTAATGTTTGTAGCTTCCTGATAAATTCTCCAGATCGTAATCCTCTGTGACTAAGTTGAGTTTATTTGTGAGGACACTTATTCGAGATGGATAAGTGGGTTTGGTATTATATCCCAACATCCCTTGTGGAGAGCACATGAGGACACATCCCTTGTGGAGAGCACATGAGGAAACACCAAGGGAGTTCACCTTGACGTCACACACTATGGGGAGTTGAACTTAGTGTTTCTAGAGGGAGTAGCCTCTAAAAGTACACATGGGAGTGCCATGTGTGACAGAAAATATCGAGATCATACTCCTCTATGATTGAGTTGAGTTGATTTGTAAGGACACTGGACACTTATCCAAGAGGGATAAGTGGGTTTGGGATTATATCCCAATGTTCATTGTGGAGAGCACATGAGGACACGTCCCTTATGGAGAGCACATGATGACACATCAAGGGATTTGACCTTGACGTTACACACTATGGGGAGTTGACCCTAGTGTTTCTAGAGGGAGTATCCTTTAGAAGTCCACATGGGAGTGCCATGTGTGACAAACCTTTTTCTACTACGGTGGTTGTGTACCACTGATAGAGACTGTGTGTCTCTGGACAATAGCTGTGTACTACTACAGTGGTTGTGTACCACTGGAAGTGACTATGTCACTAGACAATAGTAGTGTGCTACTAGCAGTGGTTGTGTACCATTGGAAAATAGTTGTGTACTACTATGGAAAGATAACTCCCTAGCTAAGAGGGAGTGTTGATGTTTCAACATCGAACATAACTTCTCCTAGATTTGGCTACAAACCAAGGGAGATAGTATACATTTATCACAAAGGTGTACTTGTGGTAAATGGGCCCAGGTATAGTCCTTCCTTGATTATGACAAGGAATAATATGGAATCGAGGTGCTTGAGGTGCTTTCCACGTGTTAGCTAGCATCATAATGACATTCACTCACAGGGGTGTACTTATGGTGAACAACCCTGGGGTAGTATTTGTCCTAGTCATGGTGATTAGACAAGGAATGATAAAGACTCAAGATGCTAGATGCTATCACATGCTGACCTAGAGTGAGCCCGATATTAGAGAGAGTCAATTGGCTAAGAGGGAGATCAATAGAAGGAGTTTTCTCCTCGGTTCAGGTAGGAGAGAGACATCTCCCAAGATTGACAGACAAGTGTCACGAGTCTAGGGAAAAGTTTGTATACTTCAGAGACAGGCTGGACATGATGCAAAATGTCTCCCTCGTTGAAAGGAGTATTGATGTTTGGACAACATCAGGAAGACATTCTCTTATATTAATAATTAATAATATAATTATTAATTATTAAATAATATACATAATAAGTATATGATAATAATAATTAGTTGTTGATTATCCAAGGGACACATCCTTTCATGGATGATCACCATATGTTCTCTATATATGGAACACTCATCATTGTAATAATATATCGAATATACAATATTATCTCATATCTGGAAAAATCAACATAAAATCACCTCCTTAGCACAATAGCACTATCTTATACACATTTGTAGGGTGCGGGGGCAAGAGGGCTCCTGAAGGGGGTTCGAGGGTGAAGCCCCTGAAAGGAAAAATTCCTTGTAAATGTATATTATAATTTCATAGTAAATCTGGACCATTCATTATAAGGTCACAAATCTTACAATAGCAGTTATGTTAAGTTTTTTTTCCTTGGAAGGAAACCCTCTTTTATGAGGGAAATGCATTGCAACTATGCATCACTGCGAATATGGTATTCCGAGAGAGGATACTATGAGAGAAAGAAGAATAATTTACAATGGGTGTGTTGTAGATTATATTTCTTCATTTGTTGGATTAAAAAAAGGAAGGACCTGGCAATTTCTATGGTGGACGTAGCCCACACTGGGTGAACCACATATATCTATGTCTCTATTGTATTATGTATATTCTGTGTTTTATTCCCACATTTGTTTTTATTTTATTGCATCGTGATCTTGTTTTTCTAACAACTAGTATCAGAGCGAAAGGAAACTCACAGGAAAAGAGAGTTCCTAGTTCGAGTGGGAGCAATGGCGGAAGACAAAATTTTGAAATTTAACGGCCAAAACTACCAGTTATGAAAGATGTAGATGGAAGATTATTTATATCAGAAGGATATATTCCTACCATTGGGTGGATTAGAAAAGAATCCAATGACCATTAATGATGAATAATGGGAGGTTCTTGACATAAAGGCACTAGGAACAATATAGATGATTCTGACAATGTCGTTGGCTTTCAATATTTCGAAAGAAAAGACAACAAAAGAGTTGATGGACGCATTGGCTAAACTATATGAAAAACCCTCGATGTCCAATAAGGTATTTATAATTAAGATATTATTTAATATGAAGATGTCAGAAGGTGGGTTTGTTGAAGATCATTTAAATGAATTTAATACAGTTATTAATCAGCTAAGTTCTGTAAAAGTGGAATTTTATGATGAGGTTAGGGCTCTTCTAATCTTGCGCTCATTGCCAGAAAGTTGGAACAACTTGGTCATGGATGTAAGTAGCTCTGTCTGTGGTTCAAACACTTTAAAATTTGATGATGTTGTTGGTGTTATCCTTAGTAAGGAAATGCGATGGAAAAACACATGGGAGACATTAGTTAATGCATTAAACATGGAGAACAGGGGAAGACAAAAGGATAGAGGAAAGGGCTCAAGGAACTGTGGGAATTCTAGGAAGGTCAGATACAAATCAAGACTGGGAAAGATAGAGTGCTAGAATTGTGGGAAGAAAGGACATATGAATAAAGACTGTAAAGCTCCAAAGAAACAAAGGGATAAACAACATGAGAAAAATCAGGAAGCAAATGTAATAGTTGATGTGTTACAAGATTCTTTGATTATTTTTGTAGATAATATTTCCGAGTCTTGGGTAGTATATTCAGGGGCTACATTTCATGCCACACCCTATAGGAAACATTTTCTAGATTATTTTCAAGGTGATTTTGGACAGGTTCATTTGGGTGATGATGCACCATGCAAAATTATTGGAATGGGAAAGGTAAAAATAAGGCAAAGGAATGGAAACCAATGATTGTTGAAAGAGGTAAGACATGTTCTATATCTAAGAAAAAATCTAATTTCACCAAGGCAGTTGGAAAGAGAAGGTTGCATATCCATATTTATAGATAAGGTGTGGAAGGTCACCAAAGGATCACCGGTGATAGAAAAAGGAGAGAAGGTAGGTACATCATATTTATGTACTGGTAATAATGACTCTTCTATCTCTTTAGATTCTACAAGAGTGGATATAGCACTGTGGCATCATAGGCTTGGACACATGAGTGAGAAGGGGATGCAAATAATTCACAAAAACAAATTGTTTCCAGATATTAAACAAATTGATTCGGATTTTTGTGAGCACTGTGTTTATGGAAAACATAAGAGAGTAAGATTTCTCAGAGTTAAAAAAGAAAATAAGAGTGAAAGGTTAGAGATTGTGCATATATATGTATGGGGTATAGCTCATGCATCATATCTTGGTGGCTCTCATTATTATGTTACTTTTATTGATGATGCAACTAGAAAAACTTGGGTTTATTGCATTCGACAAAAATCTAATGTTTTTGATACTTTTAAGAAATGGAAATCTTTGGTTGAGAATGAAACAAAAAAATGTTGAAGTGTCTCAGATTATAAAATGGAGGTGAATATTGCATCAAGGAGTTTTATGATTACCATTCATACCATGGGATTCGTAGAGAGAAAACAATTCTAGGAACACCACAAGAAAATGGTGTGTGATAAAGGATGAACAAGAAAATCATGGAGCGTGTAAGGAGTATGAGATTGTGTGTTGGTTTTCCCTTACAGTTCTGGGAAAATGTTGTAGATACTATTTTTTACATAATAAGCAGAGGACCTTCAATCTCTTTGTATGGTGGAATTCCAGAGGAGGCATGGATAGGTAAAAAGGTAAACTATTATTTTTTGAAGACTTTCGGTTGTGAAACATTTGTCCATATTGATAAAGAAAATAGAACAAAGCTTGAGGAAAAATCCAAGAAGTTTACCTTTATTGGATACGATGTTAATGATTTTGGTTATCACTTATGGGATTATGAAAATCAAAAAATAATTAGGAGTAGAGATTTCATATTCAATGAGAAGGTCATGTACAAAGATTAGTTGCAGTGAAAGAAATAGGAAAAATAAAAACTAGAATATACAATGCTTGATGAGATCACTGAAAAATAAATTCCAAAGGTACTAGAAAATAAAAATGTACAACAATAGGAGCATCAGGTACCTCAAAATCCTACAAGTGTTGTTAGAATATCTACCAGGTTAAGTAGACCCCCTGAATGATACTCTCCTTCATTGTATTATTTATTTTTGACTGATTCTGGTGAACCAAAATGTTATGAAGAGGCAATGTAGGTAGCCACTAAAAAGAAGTTGGATCAAGGAATGAAAGAGGAAGTGGATTCCTTGGTAAATAACCAGACTTCGAATTTGGTTCAGTTTCCTGCAGGAAAAATAACATTGTAGAATAAATGGGTTTACAAGTTGAAGGAAGAAGATGGAGACAAAAAGAGGTACAAGGATAGACTTGTTGTAAAGGGGTTTGCACAAAAGAAAGGTATAGATTTTGATGAAATATTTTATTCTGTTGTTAAAATGACTTTAATTAGGACTATTTTAAGTCTTGTGGAAGTAGAATATTTACATATTGAACAGTGAGATGTAAAACCAACTTTTCTCCACGGGGATTTGGAGGAAGATATTTATATGCAATAGCCACAGGGGTACGAGGTCAAAGGGAAGGAAAATTTGGTATGCAGGTTGAAGAAGATCTTGTATGGCCTAAAGCAA
>ML828394.1:25768-42007 GCA_009831015.1 Picea engelmannii
TTTTTGAAGTTTTGGGAAAACACATGAAATTTGGATGACATCAACGTGGATCCGTGGACCTGTGGCAGCTTGGAATTGGTCCATGTAGACATTGAAGTGTCCTCCAGGGCTCGACATACGTATGGATGAGTTTAATATGACAACAAAAAAATATGGTGGGCCTTCTCATTATAGGTGGCAATCTCTAACAGGATTAAAAATATGCATCACTGATTTGTCAGGTCTCTCTCGGCTTCCTTAGTGTCCAAGTTGAATTCTATGTTGGTTCTAGATGGCTATGAGATAGTGGTCAGATATGTGATAAGTTAGAGGATGTGCAACCCAGTGGGATCGAAATACAACTCTCGCGACTCTAGGGGAGTGGTTTATTTTTTTGTATCTTACCATGCGAAAAAATTTACTCTTTGAAACATAGTTCTTTAAAATCGTTGTTAGGCCCCAATGTTGCGCTAACTTCTGGATGCCTTTTCGACATGACATGCATCCTCAACCGTTTATCAGGCTCACTTGTAGCCATCAAATGATCAGGCCCACACCTCTGCTCGCGCTTACTCTTAAAACCTTGGTTATATGACATGGATCCATTTGGGTGAGGGATTAACCTTATTTTGGACGTGATAAGTACCTTTTCTGCTCCAGGTAAGCACTCAGATATTTGAAACTGATTCTTGGGCCACTAGGGATTTATTTTCAGTGTAAATTTCTTGGCTTCCAACCATATGCATTTCTTCTTTGATCTGTGAGCTATGGAAGCTCTCTTTCGACCTCTTTCTTTTGAATTTAGACCCCTTAATCTCGATCATGGTGCATGCTAATGACTTGATCAAATCCAGTACTAACATCGAATCTAGTGGGGAAAACATACCCCTATGGTATGCTGAGAACTATAGACTTAGTACCTTCTCCTGTTGGGTTATGGAATCTACATTAAAATGAACTATTCCCTATGCTATTGAAAAACTGACCCAAGAGGTGAAATAGAAATGCTCAACAACTTAAAACTAAAAATCCCAACTTCTTGGTTGCGTAAAATATGGTGAATGAAGTGAAACTAAAAATACAGAATGGAAAAAGAATTATTTATGTACAGGGTAGGAAAACTCACAACATTTAGTACTGAAAGAAATTTTTAAGAAAATTCCCATTGATGGGAGCCCCAAATACTCTTCCATCCAGTTGCGCCGGTTCATATGTGGTGTTATGTTGAACTACAACGATCTGAAAAGGTCCTAGCCAAAGGTTGTTGAACATTCTATGCTTTCCCTTTGCTTCTCTTCTGACATCCCACTTTAAGACTAGATCTCCTATCAAAAATCTTATTTCCTTGGACCTCTTGTCAAATATTTCTTTCATTCTTTCCCAGTGAACTTGAGGCTTCAATTGTATCCGATATCTTATATGTTGAACTTCGATCAATTAGATGATTCTTCTCTGCATATCATCTGATTTTGCCTCTTCATCTTGTAACAATTTCATCACAAGAATACTGATTTGTATGGGAAACATAGCTTCCAAACCATATACCAATTGAAATGGAGAAGTACCAAGGGAAATTTTGATGCTCACTCTATCTTCCCAAACTGCATATTTTAAGTGAGAATCTCAAGCTTTCTTGTTTTGAGACAACACCTTCTTGATGATCTTAATAAGGTTCTTATTGGACGATTCATCCAATCCATTTCCCTGTGGATAATATGCAGTGGAATGTCCCAGCTCTATGTTGTAAATTTGGCAAAACTGCAGTAGTTTGGTAGTTTTGAAGGTCTAGGCATTATTAGTTAAAAATCTTCCTAGGGTATCCAAACCTTGCTAGAATGTTCTCCTCAAGGAACTTGATGATGATTGAATCAGTCGTTTCCCTAAAAAGGATTGTCTCCAACCACTTGGTGAAATAATTTGTGGTTGTCAAGATCCATTTGTGCTTCCCACTTGAATTTGGGCAGATTTCACCGATGCAATCTAATCCCCATTGTTGGAAGGGTGTTTCTGCCTTGACATGCCTCAGTGGAAGAGGTTGTAATTTTTGCTTCCCTGCAAACATCTAACACTATACATAGGTCCTAACCATGCAATTCACATCAAAGAATAATGAAGGCCAATATTAGCCAACTCTGAGGATTTTATATGCAATATCCCTCCATGCATGATGACCTCCACATATCCCTATATGAAATTCATTAATAATCTCCTCAAATTCTTCTTCAATGAGGAAATTCAACAATATGCCTATTGGGTCATTCCAGAACAATTTGTTTCCCATAATACAATACTTTACAATTTTGAGCTTGATGGACCTAGCTTTATCTTTGTCCCATGTTGGCGGGAAACTTAGGTTCTGAAGGTAGAAAATCACATATTTATACCAATCAGATTCAACAAACTTAGGGCTCACCTTAGAAGATGGTTCTTGTGTTTGTGTCCATGATGTTTTTTGTCATAAGATTTAAATCAATGGCCTGGTAATTTGATTCAACCATGATTTTAGCCAACCCTTGTCCTTTTACCTATTTGGTGGGTTTTATCTCCAAATCATACTCCTACATTTTGGCAATCCATTTGACTCTTCTTCCCTCGTTGTCAAGTTGTGTGAGAATGTATTTAATAGCACTGTTAAGTACATAAGCAAATTTTTTGGAGTGCAATATATAATCTATGAAGGATTTTAATGATTTAACCAGGGCATATGCTTGCTTCTCCAACTTACTATATTTTAATTCAACATCTCTCAAAGCTCTGTTGAAGAAGGCTACAGGTTGCTTTTGATTTTCATCATTTTTCTGCAACAAGAAAACAACTCTAGTATGTTCTGAAGCAAAAGAAAACATGAAGAAGCCCTTATCATAATTTGGCCTGACTAAAACTGGGGATTCTTCCAACGCTCTCTTGATTATTTGAAAAGATTATCTGGCGTCAGGAGTCCACTTCACTTCATGATTTTTCTTTAACATGTTAGTGATATGCCTAACCATCTCAGCAAAATTAGGGATAAATATCCTCGGGAAGTTGATTATGCCCTCTTTTGACAAAATTGGGGTTAAATCTCCTTCTTTTGACACTATATGACCCAAGAGATTTCCCTCAGTCATGGAGAAATAAGACTTCTTTAGGTTCAGGGATAGACCAAATTTCTTGCATTTCACAAAAGTCTGTCTTAAGTTCTTAATGTGTTCCTCATCTGTCTGGGAGAAGATAGTCATATCATCCAGATAGATGACAATGAATCTATCCTTCTCTCCTATAAAGGCTATATCCATAGCTCGTTGGAATGTAGCTCCTGCATTTATCATACCAAAGGGAATTTTATCATATATGAAAGTTCCCCATGGGGTTGTAAAGGTTGTTTTTTCCCTATCATCGGGATTCATTGCTACCTGATTATATCTTGAGAAACCATCCATCATGGAAATCCCATTTGCTCCCACAACTTTCTAAAGTATACAATCCATATTGGGAAAAGGATAATTTTCTTTTAGTGAGCATTTATTTAGGTTTCAGAAGTCCACACAAAGCTATATCTCCACTCTTTTTCCTAATTGGGACCAAATTCACTATCCACTCAAAATATCTAGTTGGAATGATGATTTGAGCATCAAGTAACTTCCTCACCTCCTTCTCAATTGTTGGTAGAAACATGGGGTTAACTTTCCTTAACTTCTCTCTAAAAGGATTAGTACCAGGCTTGAGTGGTATCCTATGATGTATGATGATGGTATCATAGGTATTTAGGTCTTCATACTTCCAAGCAAAGACATCCATATACTCTTTGAACAATTGTAAGTATTCTGCCTTGTGCTTGGGGGAAATTTCTTTAGACAACTTTATGAATTTTGGCTCTTGTTCTGTCCCAATGGTGCATTCCTCAACATTGTCATCTTTGGGTAAGATTGTAGAATTTATGGGCACATCATTCCTATCAAAGAGCTGCTCCGGGGGAACCAATCCATTAGGAATAAAGTTGTTTTTTAGTTGAAGGACTTTGTGCCCAACTGTAATATCCCTAGGTCACACCTAATTGTAATGTAAATGAAAATGTACTTAAGTTGGTGAGCTATTTGATATCATTTTGTATGCACATTTCATGGCATAGTGTGTGCTTGTACTGCGCAGTAAAATGATGAAGTGTGCACATTCCTGGATACCGCATGCAACAACTTGAGTGCACGCGATTTTGAGGCCAGGGAGCCTTTTGTGTATATGTTGTGTTTTATAGGTTGGTGGGCTAGTTATTATAAGCTAGGATGCTTATGTTTTGATTAGGCCAGAGATCCTAGATGTTAAAGGCCAATGCGTCTATTTTTGTATATGTCTCATAATTAATATAAAATACATCACTGCGCATAGACCGACCACGATAAAAGAGATGGGGGACTARACTCCACTGGTTAGGGAAAGGGAGGAGMCTAAAAGTTAAGGAAAAGGGATAAGCTATGGAGCTTAAGCCAAAAAGGAATATTATATTAATATTTCTTAAATCATAAAGTATGGATAATTATTTTATCCTAAGTTCTAAAGTTGGGGACGAGTGGGCCAAAGTAGCTCCCAACATGACAAGTGTCAAGTTGGGGACATGCATACATATTTTTGGGACTTAGTTCATTTCCTATCATCTTTTCCATCATTGAGTCATCCAGTCAATCAGCCATGAGCATTCACACACCATTGAGCTATCCTTCCTATATTCATGATTGTACCTGAACCTGTATCCATAGCCATTTTTGTGTTGGTGTGTCTGGTTATCTTGGGAGCTAGACTGAAGAAGCGGGTTGTCAGGCCCATGAGAAATTCTCTAGGTGAGAGAATTGCTCGAAATTGATTTTCTGAAGGTGCTAAACTACAACTACAGTGCTCTGAGACTTCCTGTCCGGCATGTTGCTGAAGCCCAGAAAGGAAGTGGGGCAACCAAAGGACTGTTGAGAAAATAAGGGGAACACTTCCTAGGTGGGACATGCATGTGGGGAATGAGGGACTGTAGGCTGTTAGTTTGAGTTGGCACTTGTGACAGAGTCTTTCCTGTTGTCTATGAGCCTTTAGCCTGGTTAGGAATCCCTTTATCCGGGTGGAGTTTAGTCCCAGCTTGGGTGTGACTCACTGTTGAGAGTGATGAATAGTGTGGTATAAGGCTGGGAGGTTCGTGGAAGGTATGCACGTAGTTGGTGACATTCTTACCAAGATAAGTGCCAATTGTGTGATAAATTTACATGTTGCATTGTTATTTACGTGCTTATTTTTATGGGTTATCATATGTGCGGTTATAATTGTGTTTACTTTTATGGGTATTTCTTGTATATGCTGCATGTATATGTTTACTGTTATTTCAGTATGAATTTCGTGTATTTACAAATGTATTTATATGTTTGCATTTTATATATACTACTTCCGCAAGAGTTCTGTGTGTATTTTAATTGCATGCAGTTCGAAAAATTTATGTGGCATAGCTCAGTTGGATGTTGGGTATGTTACAATATGTTCATCAGAGAGAATAGTAAGAGTTCTCTGGCATAGCATGGCCCAACATGGATGGTCGAGGACGTTACAAATTGGTATCAAAGCTTCAGTTTTCAACACTGAGCCTGTATGGGCTGAGAAAGTTGAGTTGAAGTGAAATGTCACAGAGGATTTATTTCGAAGTGGCCAAATTTCAGTTTGTAGAGCGTCCATGGTAAAAAGTAACAACAACTGGATGGAATTGGGGAAAAGCCCCAATTTCTGTTGTTAAATTCATGAGAAAATGGAGAAATTCGGCCAAGCGATGAGATATTCCTGATTTAATATCTGTTGTAGAAAATTTGGATCTAGAATGGGTTGAATTTGAAGTTATAGTGAAGCCATGATAGATGGAGCGATTTTAGTGGTTAAAATTCTCAATTCACGAAGTGATTTTGGATAAATTCGTTCAAAAAATGTCAACTTACAACGATTTGTTGTTGCATAGGTTGAACTGGTGTTATCAGGGTGAAATTGAACAAATTTCATGGGTGCAGAATGTCAATGGTAAATTGGGGAAAAAGTTAATCCAAAAGCCCCAATTTCTACAGCGGAATTCTGGAGGATTTGATGCGCATAAAAATGAATGTGCATAGATGGGCGCACAAATATTGCATGATGCACAATGAAATTATTGTGATAGGTAAAATTTGGCATTGCGCGACAAGATATTGGTGTACTAGTACGTGCACTAAGTTTTGGTGCTACGCGGAAAAATGTTAGTGTGCAGGTGTGAGCGCTAAATTTTGGTGCCGCGTGGAAAAATGTTAGTGTGTGCTAAATTTTGGTGCCGCACAGAAAAATGTTGGCGTACAAGACCACACGATAAATTTAGCATTGCGTGGTGTGCACATTCACAATAATGGTGCGCGTGGTGTGCATTGGCACAACATAGTGGAGTTTGGTAGTTGCGCGTGCAATGTGGGTATATGTTGTCACACGACAGTTTAGTTATTGGTGCGAGCAAAGTATTGGTGCGCGGTGGGGGCGTACTAAACTATGGCATGGTGCAATACGTAGAGTATAATGTGCACATAATACTAGCGTGCAATACAAAAACTGCGTGCAAGAGGTAATAGTGCAAGAACCAAAACTGCGCGCAATGGATATTGGCGTGCGACACAAAAGTAGTGCGCGCAAGTTATTGGCACGACATAGAAGTGATACACAGTGGTTTTAAAGCGCGCGAAGAATGATTTACCCTGTGTTGTTGTTGTGCATGGATATGGGTTTACATGTTGAAATTTGTACGTGCAAATTTGTTTGAAGGGTGAACAACAACAGAAAACCAATGATTTTCTATGACGTTTTATATCATTTGAACATCATCTTTTTGCAGTGCGTTTTTTAGGCCCTTAAGAGCGGTTTTAGCAACTCAAAAACCATGATAAGAGGTGTATTGAAGGTACGCTTTGTCCCTGCAACTCAAATTAAAGAGCTTATATAGATCTTTCTAATGGTGTAAACTGTTCGTGAAACAGAGCTTTTATGAGAAAGTTACAGCTTAAACAGTGAAGGGTAAGTTTTAAGACCCAACTAACTTCAAAGAGCCATAACTTTTTGCTCCAGAATCAGATTGAGGCACAGGAGCAATCAATGGAAATATATTGAGACATAGAATACATTTCTAGAGTTCAGTTAAATTTCTAGGCATGTTAAAAATGTTTAATATGGAAAATAAGGCACCTGTAGCATTCCAGACCAAAAACACAAATTGGCCTAGAACTTCAGCAGGCTGTAACTAGCAGCCAGGAACCTAGAAAAAACTTAAACTTGGACAGAGTGTCCATAATATGTATATGAGGAAAAAAAATTGAGATCCGACGCAAATTCCAAAGGAGTAGGTGCAAAAATCCATATTACAGTGCAGAGTTGCGCCAAGTTGAAAAATGAACAGAAAAATAAAATAAAAAAAATTAATGGACAATTTTCAAATAACCATAACTTTCTGCTCGAGACTCAGAATTGAGCACGAGAGTAGGCATTGGAAAGGTATTGGAA
Organism: Picea engelmannii; assembly: GCA_009831015.1. Classification (NCBI taxonomy): domain Eukaryota; kingdom Viridiplantae; phylum Streptophyta; class Pinopsida; order Pinales; family Pinaceae; genus Picea; species Picea engelmannii. The sequence goes on from ML828394.1 coordinate 33,254, forward strand.
AATGGAATATAAATATCCACCCATAAAATTAATTTGGGTATTCTATGTTTCAGGAAATCAGAAGAAAGAATTATGATATATATTATTGGACCAGAATGGTTCATATTTTCATGAAATTGTTGAAACAGTTAGCCTAGCAAAGTTTTGTTGGCTGCACATTTTGCAGAATTAACAACAACTAGATTAGATCAGAATCAAAACAAAGTCCATACTAATGTAAGAGGCACAAGGGAATTCTAGTCAGGAGGATGATATAAGAGGGATGGATGTCCATTTGGGCATTGAAGGAACAAACTCTAATGGACATGGAGAAGGAAGGAATGAAAACATGAATATGACAGAGACCATTAAAAATTTGTAGAAGGATGTACAAAGCCATAAAGATGATAATGAAAGGATTATGAGAGCCAATGATCAACATGATTACTTCAACATGAAGTTAATGCAGAGCTTGAACCGAATAGAAAAGAAGTTGGATAAGGAGAATGGCTTAAGAAAATCATGAAGTCACAGGCCTTCTGATGAGAAAAGAAAAGAAAGAAGTGTTAGCAGACATCACCATCACTCCCCAAGGAATTCCAATAAGAGAGTAGGTAGAAGCTCAAGTCCATCCCTTGTCAGAAAGCACAAGAGGTTTGGGGTGGATGAGCTACGAGGAGAAATGAACAAAATCAAACCTCCTACATTTGATGGTGAGCACAAGAAGGATGAATATGCAAAAACATGGCTGTTGAGCATGAGAAAGTATTTTCAATTGAATAATTATTCTTCTCATGCAGAAGGTAGAATTTCCATCTATCAAATCAAGGGAAAGACATCCATGTGGTGGGATCAGCTTGTGCAGGTGCAACACATTAAAGAGAAAAGTGTTACTTGGAGGGAATTCAAGAAGTATTTTGAGAAGAAATACTTGACTAAGAGATATTATGACAAGGAAATGAAAGAGTTATTTGAAATCAAGCTTGGGAGTATGACAATAGATGAATATGAGAGAAGGTTCTTAGAACTGCTAAAGTATGTCTCTTTCATCAAGGATAAGACAGTTAAGATTCAAAGGTATTTGAGTGGATTTCCATCCTTCATTAGTGACAAAATACAGTATGATAATCCCAAGACATTGGAGGACACCATAAGGAGAGCTAAGTGCCTTTATGATCAGCAAAAAACAAGGCCAACTTTCCAAAAATCTTGGAATACAAAAAGAAGTTTAAAGTGGATTAGAGGAAGAAGGGATCTAAGCCACCATTATTAAGAAATAATCCACAGGGACAACAAACTCCTAGAGAACCCAAAACGATTGAGACAGGGGGTCAAAGGCCAAGGCAACCACCTATTCAATGTTGGGGTTGTAAAGGAGATCATATGTATAGATATTGTCCTCACAGAGGTGAAAAAGTGAGCACTGTTCACAATGTACAACAAGCTGAAACAATGGAGGACATGGGCAGAAATGTGCCAAGGATCTATGCATCCCTGGACAACAAGCAAGAAGAGTATCAGTGACATATGATTGAAGTGGAATCTGGCTACATGATCCAAAAGAAAATTTAATGAGATGGTTAAGTCATGTCTTATGGACATGAATGGACTGAACACTAGGGAAGATTTGAACATCTTACCTTTAGGTTCCTATGACTGTCTAATTGGAATGGATTGGTTGGACCAACATCATGCCATCCTAGACTGTCATAAAAAGGCCTTTACTTGCTTGGATGAGGAAGGGACCCTAAGGAAGGTGCAGGGAGTTCCCAGGGAAGTATCCATCAGAGAGATTTCAACATTGCAGCTGAAGAAATGTTACAGAAAAGGGTGTCAAATATTTGCAGCTCATATGGAGGAGACACCTAAAGATAAGGTGCCAAATTTGGAAGATTATGCAGTCTTGGAAGATTTTGAAGACGTGTTCAAGTAGGTACCAGGACTACCCCCAAAGAGAGACATTGATTTCTCTATAAATCTAATGCCTGGAGCAGCTCCATTTTCAAAGACTCCTTACAGAATGAGTACACCAGAGTTGAAGGAGTTGAAAATGCATCTTGAAGAACTCTTGAAGAAGGGGTATATATGCCCAAGTGTGTCGCCTTGGGGTGCCCCAATCTTGTTCACTATGAGTTCACAATGGTGCCATTTGGGTTGTCAAATGCACCAACTGTTTTCATGTGCTTAATGAATGGTGTTTTCTAAGAATATTTATACAAGTTTATCATTGTCTTTTTGGATGACATTCCTATATACTCTAAGTTAGAAGAAGAGAATGAGCATCATTTGAGGATGGTGTTGCAAGTATTTAGGGATAATCAGTTGTATGCCAAGTTGAGCAAGTGCTCATTTTATCAGAAGCAAATTCACTATTTGGGGCATATCATTTCAAAGGATGGGATAAAAGTGGATCCTGAGAAGATAGAAGCCATTAGAGAATGGTCAGCGACAAAGAATGTGATAGAGGTTAGATCATTCATGGGCCTTGCAGGCTACTACATGAGATTTATTGAAGGATTCTTAAAGATTTCACACCCAATCACTTCCTTTCAAAGAAAGGGTGTGAAGTTTCAGTGGACATTGGATTGTGAAAGGAGTTTCCAACATTTGAAACAATTATTAACAAGTGCTCCAATACTAAGGATTGCAGAACCAAATGAAGACTTCATGGTATGCACATATGCATGTAAAGAAGGACTTGGTGGAGTCCTCACTCAAAATGGGTTTGTTATATGTTATGAGTCAAGGAAGTTAAAGTAGAATGAAAGATACTATGCCACTCATGATTTGGAGTTGGCATCCATAGTGCATGCCTTGAGGAAATGGAGACACTACCTCATGGGAAAAAAGGTTTGAGTTGAGAACATACCATAATGGTCTGAAATATTTATTTGATCAGCCAACTCTAAATGCTAGGCAAAGCATATGGTTAGAATTTCTAAGTGAATATGACTTTGATATAAAGCATATCAAGGGGAAAGAGAACAAACTGGCTGATGCACTCAACATAAGAGTGCATGAATTGCATGCTACAACCATTAGCATGTACCAATCAGATTTGAAAGACAAAATTACAGAGGCTGCCAAATCAGATTTACAATACAAGGAATTAGTGGCAAAATTACAGCAAGGTATTTTGCAGCAGAAAATTGAGAAATATAAGCTAGATAATGATGAAATTTTCATGTACAGGGGCAGAATTTATGTACCAAATTACCAGGAATTGAAAATTTTGATATTGAGAGAAATGCATAATGTGCCTTATGCTGGGCACCCAGGATATCAGAAAACTATTGCAGCTATCAAGAGCCAATATTTTGGCCAGACATGAAGAAAGAGGTTGCTGATTTTATTGCCGGATGTTTGGAATGTCAAAAGCTAAAGGCTGAGCATAGACACCCAACTAGTTTGCTACAACCATTACCCATTCCTGAGTGGAAATGGGAAGTTGTAACAATGGATTTCATTGCCAAACTTCCTAAAAAAAACAAGCAACATGATTCTATCATGGTAGTGGTGGATAAGCTTACTAAAGCTGCCCATTTTATTCCAGTTAAGCTCACTCACAAGGAAACCAACATTGCTGATGTTTATATGAAGGAAATTGCTAGATTACATGGCATACCCAAGACAATTGTGTTTGACAAAGATCCAAAATTTACCTCAATATTTTGGAAGGGATTATTTAATGGATTTGGAACAAACTTGAATTTTAGTACAACTTATCATCCAGAATCAGATGGTCAAACAGAGAGGGTGAATCAAGTGATTGAAGATATTTTGAGGATGTATGTGATGGATAAACCATCAAAATGGGAAGACTACCTACACTTGGTAGAGTTTGCTTATAACAATGGGTACCAAGCATCTCTAAAGATGAGTCCATTTGAGGCACTTTATGGCAGAAAGTGAAACACACTAGTAAGATGGGATAACCCAATAGACAGAGAAGTGGTTGGGCCTGATTTGCTCAGGGAAATGGAGGAGCAAATGATAAAAATAAAACAAAATTTAAAGACTGCCCAAGACAGGAAGAAAATTTATGTTGATAAGGGCATAACTCACAGGGAATTTAAAGTGGGTGATCATGTATTCTTGAAAGTGAAGGCCAACAGAAGTTCCCTGAAGTTGGGAAACTGTTCAAAGTTGGCAGCTCGATATTGTGGGCCATTTGAAATCCTAGAGAGGATTGGTCCAATTGCTTATATGATTGCATTGCTTGCATCTATGCCTATTCATAATGTATTCCATGTATCATTGCTAAAGACATATATATCTGATGCTAATCATGTTATTGATTGGAATGTGATTCAGGTGGAGAAAGAAGGTGCTTTCCAAGTGCATCTGGTATGCATTTTGGACCGAAAAATCAAATAGCTCCAGAATCGAGCCATAGGGCTTGTAAAGGTCTAATGGACCTTGTACGGTCCTGAGGACGCTACTTGGGAGCATGAGGATGCAATGCGGGTAGAATAGCCACATCTTTTTGAGTATTTTTGAAATTTTGTTGTATATGGGTACATGATGCATTGAGGACAGTGCATAAATAAGAGGAGGGGATTGTAATATCCCTAGGCCGCACCCAATTGTAATGTAAATGAGAATGTACTTAAGTTGGTGAGCTGTTTGATATCACCTTGTATGCACATTTCATGGCATAGTGTGCACTTGTACTACGCAGTAAAATGATGAAGTGTGCACATTCCTGGATATCTTGCGCAACAACTTGAGTGCGTGTGATTTTGAGGTCATGGAGCCTTTTGTGTATATGTTGCGTTTTATAAGCTTGTGAGCCAGTTATTATAAGCTAGGATGCTTATGTTTTGATTAGGCCAGAGAGCCTAGATGTTAAAGGCCAATGTGCCTATTTTTGTATATGTCTCATAATTAATATAAAATACATCGCTGTGTGCAGACCGACCACGATAAAAGAGATGGGGGACTAAACTCCACTGGTTAGGGAAAGGGAGGAGCCTAAAAGTTAAGGAAAAGGGATAAGCTAGGGAGCTTAAGCCAAAAATGAATATTATATTAATATTTCTTAAATCATAAAGTATGGATAATTATTTTATCCTAAGTTCTAAAGTTGGGGACGAGTGGGCCAAAGTAGCTCCCAACATGACAAGTGTCAAGTTGGGGACATGCATACATATTGTTGGACTTAGTTCATTTCCTATCATCTTTTCCATCATTCCTTCCATCATTGAGTCATCCAATCAATCATCCATGAGCATTCACACACCATTGAGCTATCCTTCATATCTTCATGACTGTACATGAACCTGTATCCATAGCCATTTTTGTGTTGGTGTATCTAGTTAGCTTGGGAACTGGACCAAAGAAGCGGGTTGTCAGGCCTGTGGGATATTGAAGAGGTGGGTTGTCATACTCGTGAGAAATTATCTAGGTGAGAGAATTGTTGGGAATTGATTTCCTGAAGGTGCTAAACTGCAGCTATAGTGCTTTGAGACTTCCTGTTCGGCCTGTTGATAAAGCCTAGAAAGGAAAAGGGGCAGCCGAAGGAATGTTGAGAAGAGAAGGGGCACACTTCCTAGGTGGGACATGCATGTGGGGAATGAGGGACTGTAGGATTTTAGTTTGAGTTGGCACTTGTGATAGAGTCTTTCCTGTTGTCTATGAGCCTTTAGCTTGGTTAGGAATCCCTTTACCCGGGTGGAGTTTAGTCCCAGCTTAGGGGTGACTCATTGTTGAGAGTGATGAACAATGTGGTATAAGGCTGGGAGGTTCGTGGAAGGTCTGCACGCAGTTGGTGACATTCTTACCAAGATAAGTGCCAATTGTGTGATAAATTTACATGCTTATTTTTATGGGTTATCATATGTGCGATTATAACTGTGTTTACTTTTATGGGTATTTCCTATATATGCTGCATGTATATGTTTACTGTTATTTTAGTGTGAATCTGTGTATTTACATATGTATTTATATGTTTGCGTTTTATATATAATGCTTTCGCAAGAGTTTCGTGTGTGTGTATTTTAATTGCATGTAGTTCGAAAAATTTATGTGGCATAGCTCAGTTGGATGTTGGGTATGTTACATTATGTTCATTAGAGAGAATAGTAAGATTTCTCTGGCGTAGCGTGGCTCGACATGGATGGCCAGGGACGTTACACCAACCATGTACTCACTAAACTCAGAGGTCAATTGCATCTATCTTTCAGTTATGGATTCACTATTTTATTTATCATCTAAATCTATATGGATATTGGAAAACTCATCTATGACATCGATGAATATCTTGATCTATAGATCATCTTCAAACAATTGCCAATATTTTATATTATCAGGGATGGAAGGTATGTACCTCATGTCAATCTCATATCTCATCTTGGGAATAGGGGTTTTGAAGGTAATAGATCCTATGGATAAGGAATCAACCTGTTGGTTAAAATATATTGAGATAGCAGTGATATTAAAATACTTATAAAAATGATCAATTAGGTCCCATACATGATTTCTATATGCTCTCATCCTAGGTTTCTTTGTTCGATAGCCACCTTTGATTTGTTGCACCACAATTTTAGAGTCCCCAAACACTACCAACTCAGTGATCTACATCTTCCTTGTTGCTTTCAAACCAAGAATTAGGGCCTCATACTCAACTACATTTTTAGTGTCCTCAAACTCTAGTTTGTAGGACAAATGGATTTCTTATTTTTTAGGGGAAATGAGGACAAGTCTATCTCCCACTCCTTCCTTTGAATATGCCCCATCAAAATATATCTTCCATATACCATTGATTTCTTGGGAAAGACTCATAAGAGGACTTACATGAGTCAAGACTTCTTTGTATTCTTCATTTACTATGAGGATGCAACAACCCAGGTCTTCATCAACAACATATATGTTGTGATTTACAGAGTTGTTTTGATCACTGAACACATAGGAAAACTTTATTTATCTGTATAATATCCTATTTTCTCCTCCAAAAACTAGTACAATAACATAAGTCATGTCCATCTGTATTGTACCACCCATATTTCTTTCCCATGTTCTGGAAAATAACATCCCGTAGTTCATCAACTACTACCATATCCATGATAATGCTCTTGATAGGCAGCTGAGCTAAAGTAACTACCATGTCTTTGATCAACCCATCACATTTCACCTTTCTGGCATCAAAAGAATAGAGTTCATGGTAAGGCCTGTTATTTATAACCCCAACTTCTCCATTACTACCTTTAGCATAATATTACACAATGCTCCATAATCAAGCATATATTTATGCAACATTTTGTCATGGATATTTAGGGTCATATAGAAAACTACAACTGATTCTTCTTTATCATCTATGTGAGGGCCAAAAACTATAATGGGAGACTCATCTTGTAAATTCATAGCATCAGGAGGAATTGATGGGATCTTCCATTGTATGAATTATTCAATATGCTTGTGGTATGATGGATTTTTATCTGGTTTGGCCAGTGGGACAAAGATCTTTATTTTGGAAAGATCTTTGTCAATATCGAAGGGTGGAACTGATTCTTCAAATTCCTTTACCTCATTATTTATCTTTGAAGTTTCACCAACTTATTTAGTATTGATGATATTTTTTAGTTCTTTGACTTTATCTATAGAAAGACTCGGGTCAACCTTCTTAGGCCGAGGCTAGCTATCCTGGTTAACGAATTTTTGTCTAGGCCTGAGATCATATTCTGTGCATCTCAACTTGTAAAGCATCAACAAACATTTTGTATTGGGTAGAGGAAAATACTTCTTCATTATATCCACTTTTAGGGATTTTATTTTTGATGTTGAGGGAGTCTTTAAAATCATTTTGAGTTAGATGCATGGTATTATTTCCCTCCTACAACATATGTATATTTTATGGGTTATCAACATATTCTTCATCTGTTTCTTCCTCCACCATGTTATTCTTATCATTAGTTCATACAAGAGGTTAAATGGGATACTCATCGTTTCTTCTTTCTCTCCTCATGAGTTGAGGATTGAAAGGCCTCCTAAACTGGTTAGGGTTCCTCACCCCTCCTTCTTGAGGAAATTTGTTGGAATTTCCATTCTCCATATCGAACCTAGACATCTTATTTGTGAAATTTTTTATTAGTCTATACATTTCATCCATTCGAGTTTCATGTGCATCTTTGGATGGATCTGAAGGATCACGGTCTTCTTTAATTTTCTTCTTGTCTTATTGATCATACATTTGATTCATCTTTTCTGATGCAATCATATTTCCCTCAATATCTATTGCATCATCTTGCATTATCAACAAACTAGGAGCTATTCTTTCTCTTAATGCCATGGAAAATTCTGCATCAAAGCCCCAACATATGTGACCTTGGATGCTTGCTGCAAAGGATTTATATCTCTTGGAATCTTTTTGTATAACGTGTTAATCCTTTTGTTAAAATCAACAACATACCCATTTTCTTTCTTCTTGAGGGAGTCAAAATCAGTCAGGTAATATTGGTTGTCCCTCTTTTCTCCCCACCTCTTTATAAACATGGACACAAGGGCGTGCCAACTATCAATATAAGTTGTAGGGAGTTCTTTGAACCGTTTACAAACATATCCCTCTAGGGTTTGGACAAACAACCTCATGAAGACATCGTCATGCTCCACAAACATGATATCAGTGAAATCCTGGAAGGATGATGAGTGTTCTTTAATAGATAGGGTTGGTTCACCATTGTACTTGGGTAACAACTTCAAGTAATTTTCAGGTAGGTCATGGACATGAGAAAGAAAATTTAAAGGGCCAAATCTAGCCAAGAACCAAGGGTTTAGAGG
>ML828394.1:42022-67133 GCA_009831015.1 Picea engelmannii
CCCTCCTCCTAAATTGGCCATGAGGTTTTGCAAGATAATGTTATGGGATTCAATAGATGGAGGGTTAATAGGGTTTTTCAGAAAGGGCTCAAAGGAAGAGCTCACTTCTTGATAGAATCCTAAAGGTGAATTCTATATATCTATTAAAGGTTCAAGTGGTAGTTTTCGAGTAGAAGTGGAATCAACATGTATATCAACTAGGTCCAAAGATTCACTGCCTATCTGAAAAACAAAAGGAGAAGTTTCCAAATTAGGGTTACCTGGAGGCAAATATATTTGGAGTTCTCTGAGATTTCTCCATGTCATGAACTTCTCGGGGTCTGAGTATACTAGAGTACACTCAAAATATGGGTTTCTTATGATATATCTTCTATTATATGCTAGATCTTCTTTCTGTGGACTAGCCAAGTGAAATAACTAATAGCTAGGTGTGTGAAACTCGTTCACCTTCGAGTATCAGAACTTACAATGTCGTATCCCTAGGGAAATATGTCTTCAAATTTTGTTCTTTGGAAACGACGCCATTTTGGATGTTATCCCTCAAGATGTTTTAGTTTGAAAATGGAACTATGTTGAGGCACCCCAAGGGCTAAGACCGAGAGTGAGTATTAAAGCCATGTTGATTAACAACATAATTTATGCAAAATTTGGGTAAGCTTTTCTCTCTCTCTTATAAAAAACTCTCGACCCTCAAACAATACCAGAACCGATATCAAGACATTAAACATGAAGACGCATGCGTCCATGAGTGCTTCAGACAATTTGATTTAAGTTGGGAAGGGGCAGATTCAGAAGAAATGCAAAATAAACATGTGAGGCAACTTTAAGGTGAATCTCACAGCCTATGGAAAGAATACTGTGTTGAGCAATTAATAATTCAACAGTTCTAACAACTGTAATAGATCATTAAATCATGCATCAAACATTAAACATTTTCATATATTTAAATCCATTGAGGTGCCTTCTACACATCATTAAATACAAGAAAAAATGACATAAAGTGGTCATGCATTCAAAGGAAATCACTTCAGTATCATAAGATAAACAACACGTAGTAACACTATACATGTCATAGAACTTGGTGCTTGAGATTTTATTAATGGGTATCTGATACAAGAAGCCATGAAATGAGAGGGATGACTTTTACAAGAGCACATACATTGAAAAGAAGCACAAACTAAAGCATAATGCGAGGGATAAATCTCTTGCAGCCTACAACCTTGAAAATTGGTTTATGTCTGAGGGGATATTTGATCAAACGACTCAGGTATAAGATACTCTTAAATTACCCAACGTGTCGACCCTAAAAATGAGCTTGGTCCATTGATTTATAACTTCTTTCGCTCTAGAGGAAACCACTCGCTTGAACCAATACTGCTTCTTGAAAATTGATTTCCGCTTGTCAGAATATTGATACCACCTCTAATATTTTAACTGCTTTCAACTTCTCAACTGATTTTTGTCTATTTTAATTGGATAAAAACATATTTTTACCCACAAAGCTGACAAGCCATTTTAGGATGGGGTGCATGTTCCTCCTCTGATTAAGCCTTAAAGTGGATCTTTTTAGTTGACTCAATGAGGCCACTTTCTATAGCAATGGGCCCATTCAACCATGGAATGATTTATGTCTTTGATTGGTTGAAAGGCCTCCTATAACCTTCCACTCATACCCCATTGTTCACTGGTGCAAAGTATCAATGACCAAGGCTTTAAATCTCTTGCCTCAGGCTGGTCAATTGATACAACTGCACGTTATGGTAGATTCCCAAATTCCCTTATGATTTCCATGTTGTGATAATGATACTCGAGAAGGAAATTCTTTCCATAGTGATGCATAGAAAACCCTCTCCCCACATTTGTAGCTAGGATGGTTGATAATCCCCTCATGTGAAGGAGGGTTGCACAAGTGGATCATCATTTTCTATATTGGGCTTCAGGATAGTTGCATTCACGGAAACTAGACTATTTGTAGATTGATTTTACCTTGGTATCCCTATTCTTTTCTTATAGGAGCTCAACATGTGTCTAGTGAAAAAAATACTAGAGCGACATGACTAGTCATACCTAGACTGATCTGTTAATATCCAGGACATGCATGAATGAGCACGTTGAGGAAATGATTGATGTCCTATGACAATTGCAGGCAGGGGTATGATTATGGGTGAAGGAAGGAAAACATGATGCCAGATATCCTATTATATGTCACATCTTTTCCAATCAGTTTGGAAGGTTGTCAGTGAATTCCCCCACTCACCCGAAACATTCTCCCTCGTGCCCTTGTTTGAGTACACATGTCCTTTTCCCTACGATTTAGATCTTTTTGAAGTTCTGGGAAAACACGTGAAATTTGGATGATGTCATCGTGGATCTGTGGACACATAAAATCTTGGAATTGGTCCATGTAGACGTTGTAGTGTCCTCCGAGGACCGACATATGTATGGCTAAGTTTAATATGACAACCGAAAAATATTGTGGGCCTTTTCATTATAGGTGGCAATTTATGACAAGATTAAAAATATGAATCTCTGACTTGTCAAGTTTCTCTCAGCTTCCTTGGTGTCCAGGTGAACTGCTATGCTGGTTCCAGGTGGCGCTGAGTGAGTGGTTAGATATGTGATGAGTTGGAAAATGTGAAACCTAGTGGGACCAAAATACCACTATCATGAACCTAGGAGAGTGGTTTGATTTTCTATATCTTACCATGCAACACCATTTACTCTTCGACACATAGTTCTTTAAAACTTTTGTCCCATGCCAATGATGCGTTAACTCCGAGATGCCTTTCTAATGCGACATGCATGCTCAATCATTGTTCATGCTCGCTTGTAACCGTCAGATGAACGTGCCTACACCTCTTCCCACACTTGATCTTTAAGCCTTGGTTATATGATATGGCTCCATTTGGGTGAGGGATTAAGCTTATTTTAGATGCGATAATCACCTTTTCTGCTCCCGATAAGCGCCTGGGTATTTGAAAATGAGTCTTGAGCCCTTAGGGATTGATTTTTCACTGTAAATTTCTTGGCTCCTGACCATATGCATTGCTTCTTTGATCCGTTATCTCCATAAGCTCTCTTTCGACCTTTTTCTCTTGAATTTCACCCCCTTAAAATCGATCTTAGTGCATGCTAATGACTGGATCAAATCCAGTATTAACAGGTCATAATCTCTTCTAAGATTGTTCCATGCCCATTTAGAGCTCATGGACATTCTAGCTAAAGATGTCGACCAACTTGGTGTTTGGGTCTTCTTCTTGCCATCTTTAGAATTGTCCTTTGTTCTTGGAAATATTTTCTCTAGATGTGGATGGACTCGATGTTTGAGTCTTCTTCTCATCGTCTTTGGAAGTGTCCTTTGTCCTTGGAGATGGTTTTATTGAGTTCTATAACTCTCTTCCTTGGCCTCTTTCTTACCTTCCAATACAAAGGCCAAGGGACGCGCTGACCACCCATGTATCCTTCATGATTGTCTTCATGTTTTCCTCTGTGCTTCTCCACATTTATAAACTTTCTTATTTAACTCCCATGTTCAACCCACAATTGCCTCTGTATTGCCTTGTCGTCGATTTCTTTCCCTTTAAAAGTCTAAAAGACTTAAGAAGTTGTTATTATTGTTCTTGATCAACTTGATAAACAACTCCAAATGTTGCCAATGAAACCCATTTAATGTAATCCCCTCCTTACTATTACATTTAGGCTTAAAATTAGATGTGAAATTGATGTTTAAACTGTTGAACATGACTATCTTTAACATTGAATTGATGTTGAGCTTGTGGTGTTGCATTTTCAATGTTGGGAACAATGACTACACATTGAATAACTAATCATAACCACATAAAAAGTTTAGATTTCATTCACATTATTCATCGGTTAACCAATGCTAGTTCTAAATCAGATCGATATTTGAAACGTCAACTACATGTCAAAAAATGGACAGTAACCACATCAAAGGTTTTCATTTCATGTCTATTAATCGTCGATTAATCAACATTAATTTGACATCAAATCGACGTTCCATGCATCCATGCAATGTGGAATTGCATATTTTCAAATGCATTGAAGAGGCCAACGTAAATGTTGAACCTTCGATGTTTGAGATGTCAAACAAATGTCAAAAAATAGATGTGGAATTGCATTAAATGTCAAACAAATGTCCAATAACTGACGCTACATTTTTTTGGATTAAAAGAATATATCTAGAGCAAGGTCATCTACTTTGGACATTGTAATGTAGCATATTCGAGATTGGTAACATTGTTCTTGTAAATCTTGTATTCTTAAAAACTAAATTTAGACAACTAATGTTGATCTAAGAAAATATAATAAGACTAATAACCCTTAAAACCTTGAAACCATTATATCTACAACTAACAAGTTTGATGAAAGGAGGGACATTTGAACAACAACATTAATGTAAAGGAACAAATGCCTGATTTCATCATTCAAGAGAAATTTAGTTATTATCAATCAACAAACGATTAGCACGTATTTACTCATTCATCAAGGGAATTCTAGCCACTTGTAACATTTTAAGTAAATAAAGAAATAATTTAAGTACATTTATTGAATGAGCACACATTTTAGACTTGGGAGTGCTTCTAAATCTTAATAAAATTTCCATAATCTAAATGTTATACAGTTCCTAGTGAAGAGCTTACAAATCTTACTCATTTAGGAAAACATAAATGTCTCATGATATAATGGTGGTTTACTTATCCTAATGGTTTTTTAAATCAATTTTTCCAAAAGAAATTATTGGTTCAATTTTTGAAAATCTTTGCATGTAGAAGCTTATGTCAATATGAAAATATCAATGTTTGTACCTTCATTTATTGTTTTTTCACATCCAGTGAAAACAAGATCTGTAACCATTGAAAATGCTATTTTAGAAAATAAGGTTTTTTATCCACTGACAACATGCCTCCATAGCATGTTGAAAACACTTCAAAAAACAAGGCTTTATAGCTACTGAAAGTAGGGATCTTTATCATCCTAAAAACACTTTGAAAAATAGGGTTCTATAGCCATTTAAAATAGGGATTTGGCGGGGATTTGTAACATGTTGTAGATCAAAATTTTATTGGAATCACAACTTATTCAAATAGTAGGGGTCATAAAAAAATGGAATTTGAAATTTATAATATATATGGCCTATAAATCTTCCATTACACTTGAAAATTTGTTTATGAAAATGTAAACCTAATTTGTTGATGAAGTGCAAGGACCTTCAAAATAGAAATAACATATTCTATAATAGTTGGTAGCATTTGAGTGTAACAAAGATAATAGGATGGATGCAAATAATGGTTCAAGAAAGGATCATGTGCGAGGCCCTTCACCAAGGCCTCATATACCTCTTCACTAAACTTATGTAACAGGCATCAACATTTAATTAAAAAATATTGTTTTTACCCATGCAAATTTATCTTTCAAGTCTATCTAATTTTCAATATTCTTTATGATAATTTAATTGATTTAAAATCTATATCACGTACTAGGATTATAGAAGATATCCATTTCTAGCATAAATTTCAATTATAACTTCCCAAATTGACAACATAGTTTAACAATTTATCTACAACATAATTTAACAATTTATCCACATCATAATTTAACAATTTTTCGAGAATCAAATTAGGGATTAGGATAGTGAAATACCTCTCCTCAAGTTGCTTATGTTCCCCCCTGATCCCATTGAGTTGTCTCATGTCTGTTTTCAACTGCTTGAAACCATATTATGCCAACCAAGAACAACCTTGTTGGCTCCCTAGCTCTAGGAAACCTTTGTAGGTTTCCTAGTCCTCAAGTCACACAACCACAACCCACCAATATGTCCAAGAACCCAAGTGAAATCACAATCTCACTCAAATTCCTCGAGTCTAGTTCCCACATAGTGTTCTTCACACAATTTTCTTGATTAATGGTTTGTCCTCCCTCCAAAAACCATCATCCTCCTTCCAACATACATAAACCCCAAATTCCCCCAACCCCGTCTCCTTTCCCTAGGTCCCACTTTAAACTTCCACTTCCACTGCCTTACTTCTCCTCTCAAAGGTCCTAGGGATGTTAACCCAATATAATACTCATGCCCTCTCTCACATGCAATCTCTTAATAGATAATGAAATAAGTCAGATAGGTTTGAAATCAATGCACCCAATATTAAATTAATTCAAATAAACACATACCATTAATATATTAAATCAATAATTTAATAAATGACATTAATTCTAAATAAATCAATTAATTTAATTAATCACATTAGCTCAATCAATTTTATAATTACATTAAATCTCATTAATTCAATTCAATAAAGTTAACTCCAATCAAATAAATTAACCTAATAAATAGAATTAACTTCAATCAATCAATTTTCAAGTTCTTCTAGCATGATTGGTTTCAAATGGCCTCATTATGTATGGCGACCCAAGATCGAAACTCCGCGATAATGAGAGGAGACACCTAAAATCTTACCATGTTAACAATTGGTGTGGCCCGGGTCGGGTGCGATACTTGGGTGATTTTGATGTCTTAGATGCCCTTTAGTTGTGGTTTATTAGACCACAGTCTAATCCTGCAAGTCACAGACCTATTAGCAAACAAAAAAAAACTTTAATCAATCAATTAACTTGATAATTAGATATTATACACCCATGTGAAGCAAACATAATTCTTATTTTAATACATTATTATAATACTAGTGTGCATGTGCAAGGTATGTACGTGTAGTTGGCGCATACACAACTTTTGTGTGTACCAATGGTAAAAATCATCACATCTAATGCAATTTCATGTATGCTTGCAACCCAATCAATAGTGCAATCAACGTCATAATGAAATAAATCAATCATTAATATAATAACAAAAATCCATCAGTCACAATAGTTTAACATGAATGAAACAATTTCCTAGATTATTTTAATTGAGTTAATCATTTAATAAAAATAAAATGAAATAAGTCATGCACTATGGCTACATGATTAAAATCCAACAACACCCTCAACTACTCCAAACACCATGCCTCCCTAACCTACTTCGATCTTCCATACCCTATCTCTCCTATGTTGGACTATACTGAAGCATCAACTATATTGACCTAAATCCATGTAGAACCTGTATGCATAAGTGTCAACTACATTTACCAAGCTTCCTCGGTAGGCAACTGGCAGTCACCTTCACACGTCTAGGGAAGCATGACTTAACACAGTCCTCCCACAAATCTAGGTTTCGAAGGATAAATGGTGGGAACTGCTTCCACCCCTCCTGACAAAACTATGGTAAACACCCTATCATGGACCATACTTTGGCATTGTGTCCTAGGAACTTTGTCATTGAATGTCCAGTTTCAGGCATTTATGCCAACTAAAAATGTCCACTTTCCCAATATCATAGAAATGCATTTGAATTAATATAGAATAGCATAAAGGATGATTCCTATCATATTATTTCTCATTCAATGTCCACGACATCGACCAATTATTATCACACTTCTCTAGCTATTACATAGCCTATTCAACTTGTAGGTTAGCTTATGACATGAGCTCATGCATAACCATATAATACTGACATGTGATTGCATTTAAAACATATCGTTAAATCCAATATCCACGTACCAAGATCCTTCAATCAAAACTTGCATGCTATAAGTAAATCATATAACATCTCTCATTAACAACACAATAGTAATCATTCATAGTATTTTCATATATGTAGGTCATGTTACCCCCCCCATGCCTAGGGGTAACTGAAGGAAATAATGTTTCAAAGCCCACAATGGAGAAAATAATCTACACCATGATGATGATGATCAACATGTCCACATATGGCATCCCAACAACCCCCTTGATTTGCCTCCCATCACAAATCAACCAAGGCTCGTCACTTTAAAGCAACTTAGGGTATGGGGCATGGTAAGGAAAAATCACCATGAGGTATAGTTAGTCCTTTTTTCATGCAAGGTGTTGTGTTTCATTTATTGGGCGCATGGACAAGAATCATTGGTTGAAGTTGGATAATGAATCACTTGTTTGAGAATTTGTCTTGGTTTACTTGTTTCACCTTGGTGGTTAGATTAT
Source organism: Picea engelmannii (assembly GCA_009831015.1). Classification (NCBI taxonomy): domain Eukaryota; kingdom Viridiplantae; phylum Streptophyta; class Pinopsida; order Pinales; family Pinaceae; genus Picea; species Picea engelmannii. Next base: position 50,099 of record ML828394.1, read on the forward strand.
GTGCCCTAGTCCCATGTTGTCACCACCTAGGGAAAGGGGTAATATTGGGGGGCCCTCCCAAGGGTAACATTCCTCTCCCGACCATACTTAACATTTTCCATCATGAAACCTTTCAAATATCATAAACTTCATCTATGGCCCATGCTCTCATGAGAAAGGGGTTGATGGCCCAGAGGTAGATAACAACTGCTATAAGAGAATAAGAAAATGATGCTAAAAATAAAGTGAACATAGCAAATAAGGACCACCAAAATTTGATCCAATTTGAGCTCTACTCATTCAATGAGTGCCCCGGTCCCAAAAAAGTAATGCTAAAGATTGGAAACCCACAAAGGGGGACCCTCAAAGAAAATTATAAATGAAATTAGGGATTGGAAATATGGCTACTGAAGGGGTTTGGAAAAAGGTGGCACACAAATATTGGGTACTTCAAGAGCAAGCACACTCTCAACAAAAGCGCTCATAGAGATGGGTTTTTGATGGGTTTTTACTTTCCCTTGTCGCTCTTAGGACCTATCCCTCTACTTGGGTTGTTTGTTTCTTGTCTAGGTGGCACACCTAATAGGGCTGGATGAAGGCCATCCCATACTAAAACTTGGTAACCCTCACAAGGTCTTGGGCTTGGGTGATACTTGAAGGGGATATTGGGGTGAATTGTTTACATGGCTTGTATCTTAGGTATCAACTCACTTTTCATGATTTAAGGACTAACATGTCTTATGAACATTGTTTTACTTTGTCTTATATTCTGCTTTGTTTTGAATGGCCTTGACATGGTTCTTTGAGGGACATCTTGGGTTGTGCTTGGGATGTTGTTCCTTATTGTAGGACTTTGGCACATGTGATGGAGAGAAATGAGTCATTCAGTGAATCAACACCCTCAGATAGTAGCTCTCACATCCTTGGAACCTTGGACGATGGACATATGGGCTTGGTTTTGAGCAGGTTGGTCATTATGCCACATACATGGGCTAAAATCCTACAGGTGAGGCAGTGCACCCTCGAGATATTATGCACATAAGATGGAGGACGTTGCCTTTGGAGACACCTTGGCATCACCTAGGGATGATATTACGCTCCTCTTGCACTTGGATGTGGCCTTTGGAGGCCTGTGACCTCACCATCTAGCCCTTGACATCATAATTTGGTCTAGTGTTTTATGGATGGTGTGGTTCCAGATGATTTGGATGGCTTGGGGGTGAGTACATGCCTCATTAAGCACTCATTCACCCTTGGAGCATGCCACAAGGCCTTTGGAGGCCCAACGTTTCACCTTAGGAGCATGACATCACCTTCTCCTAGCTTGAGACATCACACATTTGGAGCTTGATGTCACCATTTTAGGGTTTTATTTGATGTATTTTTCATTTTTTTCATAATATTAGAGGCAAATTAAGGGGTTGACCTTTTTCTATTTTTTAGTTGACAAAGTTATGTGGACAAATTGGTTTAGGGTGGCCTCATATAAACATTCCACCATCACATTTCATTTTCCATTCTCACATCTCACCTTCGTGAGAGGAAAGTTAGAAACTTTCGCCCTCTTGAGCTATCTATGTCTTCTACACCTATGTGCTATGATTGAAGGGTCAAATCATGAATACTTTTAATGAGTTTGGAGGGAATTTTCTGTAATTAGAGTTTTATCTCATGATTTCTTGGTGAAGTAAGTGATTTTTCTGCAATTTCATTTAAAATGCTATTTATGTTTCATGGTAAATTTCCTTTTTCATGATAGACATCATGCTTGGTGAAACCCTAAGAGAGGATCATAAGTGCTTCCTCCTCTCATAAGGTTAATTTTGTCCAAAATTTGTGAAGGAATCCTTTCTAGGGTTAGACTCCTAAAACCCTAAAGTGATAACATTTTACAATTTTAACCAACATTTGATTTTGAACTAGTTGAAGAATTAAGAAGGGAGATTTTTTTTTTAGAGTCCAAATGTGTTTGCACTCTAGAAATTCTTCTCTTTAAGGTTTAAACCCTAAGGCCCTAATGTGCTTGCACCTTAGATTTTAAACCCTACCTCTTGGTTTTTACTAGTTTAATCTTCAAGGATTGTTGCATTTGTTGTTATAAAGACTCCATAACCCCAAGGCACTGGTTACAGAGCTCTCTTGTGGTGAAATTGATCAACAAACACTCTCTTTCAAATCTCTTAAGCTCTCTAATAACTTTACTAACACTAACACTTGAAAACTTGTTCAATAATTTAATAAAGTTTGCTACAACTACCTAACAACTCTTTAATTTGTTGCATACACTTATTGGTTGGTGACCTAACTCATTTAGAAATTGCATTTAACAATTGGGTATTGTTATAGTGGATTTATGCTAAGTTTTTTCTTGTCAATTTTTGCATTTTTTTTTTATCAATAATTGTTGTTGCTGTTAAAACTTATTTACTGTTGTTGTACTACTATACATTGCTACAAATTTATAACATCCATAGCAAATTTTTCATGTCTAGTGTCTTTAAGAGGCATTTATTGATTGTTTGAACTTGGAAATAATCATATACATGCTATAAAGTGTTATTGTTTTAGGCATGTACTCAAACAACCTTATACCTCTTATCTTTCCTTGACCTAGACCTTTTACTCTGTGATCAAGAGAGGGCACGATAAGCTTGGCTATTGTACTTGATACTTTGATCCCTTGATGTCACCAGGTAAGCCTCCCTTGTGGTGGACCTCTTTCATCACTAAAATGTGGGAAATTCTTACCAAGGTGATGGTGGCAGGATCTTCTGTAGTTAGACAAGATTTGAGTAATTGTAGTGGGGCTTTGCACGAGTAAAAATTCTGCGATAACAGGTCTAGATGTCCATAATTTGAAATTTCAATGTCAAATAGTGTTTCACAGATAATATACAATTTAATTACAATTATCCCATAAGTAAATTTAGTTTCCTAGGTTAAAATGGGGCAGTATACCATGCTTTGTTTCAAAGAATCAATAGATCTCTCATGGAAACAAATTGTTAACTTGATAATGTTGTAGAGAAGTTATTGGCAGAGGAAGAAATTTTGAAACAATGGAATAGAGAGAATATACACATGAATGAAAATTCTATGCCTTTAAAATCATGTTTTTTCAAAAGGATACCAAGGATAGTGGAAATAGTTTTCACATATTATGTATTAATTCTAACATACAGGGTAGGGAAATATTTTTGATGGCGGAGCTTGGGATTCATTTAAAAGGTTGTCTTATCATAAGCAACATCAACATGCTTATATCATTTCAAATCCCACTCTAGAATCAAATCCTCTAGGGTTTTCTTCTTGAATGAGGCATTACATCATTGTTTGTGCATAATACATTTTTTGGACTCTTAGAGGCAACATTTTGTGTTGTCAATTTGCATCAAGAGGTTCATTGGAAATATTATATGAAATGGGATGTTGGGTTGTAACCTTTGACAATAAGAAATCAAGAAAATTATGTATGTATGAGATATTATTGATGATAGGTACTATACCACTTCTTTAGGGCATTCTACCTACTGGAGCTAAGGTTTTGTTTTTGTTTTAATGTTTAAATTGCCGATGGAATTGTAGAAAATTTACAATAGTAATGAGAGAACTTAAAATCTATTTAGTTTTCCAATATTAATCTATATATAACTTACAACCAATAACATGGGCCTATGTAATCTTATGGAATTTGAATTCACTGCCAATAAAAAAAACATTATAGAACCCACAAAATCCATATTACTCACAATTTCAAAGTTGACAACCAATGTCGAGCTTGTTGGACACATGATGTGGTGCCACTTTGTATTAGTTTTGACTCATTTCATAATCCGTCATTGCAATTCACTTGCGATGAAAGCTACAAAGCTTAATTATCGTTTAATTTGGTATGCACATGACAAAAAAGAAGAAAATAGAAGAACTCAATGAAAGCCTAATTATAAACTATTTAAAGGTCACAATTGTTAATTTGTTCATGACATGGCAGTGCCATTACTACCTTTAAATTCTCTTCATTTTGAAAATTTAATAAAATTGATTATACATATAACTATTGTGATTAGTACCTGGTGAAATAGACATGGTGGTGCAACCAACCTCTAGCTGATCACCACCAATGGCCTCAGTAATGGGCACACCAACCACAATTGCATCTTCATGTGCTTGCAATAACATTTATAATTGTTTTATAATCCATAAACCTTTAAATTGTTTATGGAGTTGTAGAAAATGTATAATAGTAAGGGGATAACTTAAAATCTATTTAGTTTTCCAATATTAATCTATATATAACTTACAACCAATAACATGGGCCTATGTAACCTTATGGAATTTGAATTCACTGCCCATAAAAAAAAACATTATAGAACCCAAAAAAACATATTACTCACAATTTCAAAGTTGACAACCAATGTCGAGCTTGTTGGACACATGTTGTGGTGCCACTTTGTATTAGTTTTGACTCATTTCATAATTTGTCATTACAATTCACTTGCGATGAAAGCTACAAAGATTGATTACCATTTAATTTGGTATGCACATGGAAAAAAAGAAAAAAATAGAAGAACTCAATGAAAGCCTAATTATAAACTATTTAAATGTCACACTTGTTAATTGGTTCATGACATGGCAGTGCCATTACTACCTTGAACTCTCTTCATTTTGAAAATTTAATAAAATTGATTATACATATAACTACTGTGATCAATACTTGGTGCAGTAGACATGGTGGTGCGACCAATCTCTAGCTGATCACCACCAATAGCCTTAGTAATGGGCACATCAACCACAATTGCATCTTCATGTGCTTGCAATAACATTTATAATTGTTTTATAATCCATAAACCTTTAAATTGCTGATGGAATTGTAGAAAATGTATAATAGTAATGGGAGAACTTAAAATCTATTTAGTTTTTCAATATATATATATATATATATATATATAACTTACAACCAATAACATGGGCCTATGTAACCTTCTGGAATTTGAATTCACTTCCCATAGAAAAAAACATTATAGAACCCCCAAAAAAACATATTACTCACAATTTCAAAGTTGACAACCAATGTCGAGCTTGTTGGACACATGATGTGGTGCCACTTTGTATTAGTTTTGACTCATTTCATAATCCGTCATTGCACTTCACTTGCGATGAAAGCTACAAAGATTTATTACCATTTAATTTGGTATGCACATGACAAAAAAGAAGAAAATAGAAGAACTCAATGAAGACTAATTATAAACTATTTAAAGGTCACAATTGTTAATTGGTTCATGACATGGCAGTGCCATTAATACCTTGAAATTCTCTTCATTTTGAAAAATTTAATAAAATTGATTATACATATAACAATTGTTATTAGTACCTAGTACAATAGACATGGTGGTACGACCAACCTCTAGCTGATCACAACCAATAGCCTCAATAATGGGCACATCATCTTCACGTGCTTGCAATAACATTTATAATTGTTTTATAATCCATAAACCTTAATCTTGTTTATAATCAACCATTCAAAAGATATTTCACTTATTTACCTCCAAGTTCACAAGAGTATTTTGTGCCATACCTTTATTCAATTCAACCAAGGCTTTAAATCCCCCTTTCAAGGAATTTTTTAGATATATGGTGGGCATCTTGCCATACTTGGATGACTGCATATTATAACATAATGCAATTAATTTTGACTTAAATTTAAATAATAGTTGAACATTCAATAATGAAAGCTTTTAAATTACAGTACTTATATATCTCCCTTTTACTTTAACATAACTTCCATGGCCACATTTGTGCTGGCGAATCAAGTCAAATGCAAAATTATAAGTTCAATGCATATTATATTATAATTACCTTTGTGGTCCTCCAACTCTTATATTCATTCCCTCATTTTTCATCTTCTTCTCCTTAGAATCCCCAAGGGCATCCCACTCACTTTTGGGAACTAGTGAAGGATGCTCATAAAAAGGGCATTGTGCCAAATTTGTGTAACATAAGTTAGACAACATTTTATTTACTTGATGTATATTTTGAAGTGTCCTTTTTTTTTTTTTTAGTAGTTTTACTAATTTATCATATTATTTGAAGGCATTTTGATTTCAAAATGGCCTAGCTTATTGACATATGATATCATGATGAAACTTAAACTCTTTTGACTATTTTAGATTGAATTTAATTGATGTAATTGTATTTCTGAGTGAGTTTTGTTTTAACGTTCATATGATAAACATGAATGGATAAATTATACAATGATATGATGTAATTGAAACATTGATATATATACAATCACACATCAATGTGCACTTATGGCTTCCTTGTCACACTGATGCATTAATTCTTAGTTGTTATTGATGGTTTTCCAAGTGTGATAAGGAAGCCACAAGTGCACATTAACATAAGAATGTGTCAATATTTTTTTTTCCAGGTTACAAAGCTTGGGGAAACCTACCAATCAATTCCCCTCATTTTGAGGATGGTACCCAACGTAAACGCTAGAATCTCCAAGGCACAAGGCCAATCAACAACATGGATTGAAGCCATTGCAATGATATACTCGTTAAGAGCTCAACATGTCACTTGCATGAAATTGAACTTGGGTTGGGAGGATAACAATCATTCCTCCCAACCACCTGAGCTAAAACTAATTGACGAGATTGTGTCAATATTGTATGGACTCCAAATTGAGTTACAATGTTATGAAATATCGTGTGATTAATTATATGTTTTAAATTTATTATTGTGGGACTATTTAATGTATTCATTTTGGTGTGTGCGTGCATAGGGAATATTCTTTACAATTAGTCCACACATGGGTAATGGGGTTGTATGGAAGATGTACATAGTATCACAAGGAGAGAGGAACATCATCCCTATTTCGACCTAATAACACTCCTTTTTCCATGTTCTAAGTTAAAAAGTTCATGATGCTTTTAGCTGGAGATTGCATGTTGTTATGAGGGTAAGCCACACATTCAATCACTCATGAGATTTAGTTGAGGGGTGCGCAATAAGGTGTCATCATTATTCCTTAGTGACCATCGATATCTCAACAAGGTAGGAATCAATTGAGTTAACATGGTCTCAATCATTGTGTCATTTCCCCCACCAAATAAAATCGAATGCTTGAAGGGTATGTGTAAATGCACCCTTGTTACTTACTAAAAGGTAATTCTTGAAGGGACTGGAGAAGCATGGCACCCTTGGCATCAATTATAGTTATTATGCATACTTGGGAAAAATAATTAATTACCATATGCATTTTATTTAAATTGGAATAAATAAATAAATACATGAGTGATTGATTGAGCATATAAGTTAATGCACATTCGTTTTATTTTTTTAAATTAGTTTATTTAAAAGCTATTAGAAAAGTGAATGCATTTAGAAATGTGCATGAAATAAGGAGAAGAAAAAGGAAAAATAAATTCAAATTCAAATGGGTATTGGGAAAATATGCGTAGACCTGTGAAATATTATGAGAGGATTTAATTAAACAAAGTAGTGACTACATGTGCACCCACTTAAATAGGAAAACATGAGGAGATCAAGGGAACATCTAGGAGTAAAAAATAAGAAGAGTAGTTGTCGGGTGATGAATAATCATTCTTTTATATTTTTAAAAGATAAATTAATTGGGTACTTGTGTATATGAGTGACACATGAGAGGGTGAATAATAAGTAATTAGTAATTAAAGAAATTACATATTTTTGCATGAAATGGACAAGTGGCTTGAACCACAAAACTTATAAAGCATGCGAGTGACACATGGGTGGGTGAATAATAAGTAATTAGTAATTAAAGAAATTACATATTTTTGCATGAAACAGACAAGTGTCTTGAACCACAAAACTTATAAAGCACGCGAGTGACACATGGGTGGGCGAATAATAAGTAATTAGTAATTAAAGAAATTACATATTTTTGCATGAAATGGATAAGTGGCTTGAACCACAAAGCTTATAAACGAATGCTTGAACTAGGGAGCACACACACTTTTTTCTCCCTAATGTTGGATGTTTGTCGTAATGCTGAATTTTATATTAGTGAATTGTTGTTGAGTTTGGTCTATTAGAGAGTGTGCTTGAGGTGGAGTTTCCTCATAAGCTTGACCACTACACTCTCTTCTGAACTGCTAACATTGTATATTTCATACAACCCCATTATAGCTTGATGACTACACTCTCTTCTCAATTGATAGCATTGTCTATTTCATACAACCCCATTACAACTTGAGGGTCACTCAGGAAGGTGAGTACCCATTGAGAATTGGTAGGGTAGTCAACCAATGAACTTTCTAACGATTGACAAGCTAATGGAAAGAGAAATTTGGACTTGTAATTCAAAATTCAACAAGTCAAGAATCAAATCTACTACAATCCTTGTAAATTTAATCTATTGTTCTTATCAAGGAGAGACCTCGCAAAGTGTATTTAACTGAAGTCACACTTTATATGGTATCTTTACTATCATTTTGTGTCTATCTAAATTAATATAATCCAATCCCAAAAATTCTTGTAAATATGGAACATGTGTATATATTATTTTTCTTAAATAATTGGATAACACATTTTAATTAAGATAAATTGTTTTTTTATTATGGAGTTTTTATAAATATGGTAATGGAGCGAGTTGAAGCCTAACTCTTTCTTTAATTTTTTTTATATATGTGTATGTATGTATGAGCATGTGTCAATTGAGTTTAGCTCTGGTGGTTGGGAGGGATGTTGTTATCCTTCCCACTTGGGTTGAATTATCGCAAGTAACTTGTTGAGCTCTTAACGAGTATATTATTGTAATGGCTTTGAACCCTGTTATTGACTTGTCTCGTGCCCTGAAGATTCTAGGATTTACCTTACATACCATCCTCGACATAAGAAGAAGTACTGGGGGTTTTCCCAAACAATGTAACCTTTATATATATATATATATATATATAATTCTTAGTAAATGGAATATGAGTGTTAGCCATCTAGGCCTGATCATTCTGAGAAAACAAGCTCTGCTATATATTATTCATAAAGAGGTAAAAATTCTTAAACTAGTGTTTGATTGATTCTTTAACCCGAATGTTGAGAGGCATTACATTTTAATTATGTGTTGAATTGGTTTAATAATTCAAATGTTGAGAGGTAATTCATTTAAATTTTATATTGAATTGGTTAATAAACCAAATGTCGAGAGGCATTTTGTTTCCATTCTATGTTGAATTGGTTTATTAACTCAAATGTCAAGATGCATTTCATTTCGATCGTATGTTTGATTTATCAATTCAATCTTGTGTTTGAATCCTATGTACAATTGGTTCATTCAATATAGCGTTCCATTGGTTCCGTAACCCAAATGTTGACATGCATTTCATTTCAATTATGTGTTGACTGGTTCGTTTAAACCAAAGTTTGATTGGTTCAATAACCCGAATGTTGTGAGGCATATCATTTCAATCCAATAGCTGTTGACTCATTACCTCAAACGTCGAGAGGAAATTCACTTTATTCTAGCGTTTAATGGTTAAAATGTCGAGAGACATTTCATTTTAATGAGAAGTCATTCAAATCTATAGACATAACCCAAAATTGTTACGCTCCTGCCTTCCACTAGCTACTTTTTGTGGCTCTCACTCCAATTCAAAAGCGCAGATTATATCCTAAAAGAATAGAACATAGAATCTTGTTTTTTTTTTTGAGTTAAAAGAGAGGGGCTAAGTTGATATCCCCGTTACAACAACATATAGCATCCATGATGTGTGAAAGTCCCAAGTTCAAGGTGTTACTTTGTGTAATTATCGAAGGCTATCCATAGTCACTATAGTATCACTTTCTTACTTTTTAGGTTGGTTTCTCTCCAACTCAAGGGCTATCCCTAAGGTAAACTAAGTCCAAATAGTTTGATGTTAATTAGTGAGGTTTGATTGGACCAAGTGACTTGTTTGGAATATCATTTAAGTAATTCTCAAGTTGGTTTGCAAGGGATGGTTCCAAACTAGGTTTCAAGTCTTGTTATGATCTGTGAATTTGCGTTACTTGACTTGTTACAAATTTGAATGTTGGAGGTGTCATAGTGAAAGATTTTTTCATATTTATGTGTGAATTTTAAGGAGTTAATCATGTAAATGATACAATTAACTGCCTAATACTCGAGGCTGAAAAATGCTACTAAGATGCAAATTTCATACATTAGACATTTCTAGAAATTTGATTGTTTGAAATGATTTAAATGTTGGAAACAACAATTAAAATAAAACAAAAAAAAAATTGAGTTTCCAAAATTGCAAGCAAAGTTTGAATATTCTCTGCCTTCCCACAACAAAAATATCCTCACATTCCAAAACACATACCCTAAGAATCTATAAACAATGAAATGCCTTGGGCATATTTTGATAGTGTAATGTCCCTTTTCCCAATGATCACTCCACGAGGACTTAATAGCCTATTTAATTCTCGTAGGCTATAGTCGATGCAAGGGAATTGATTGATTTAATTATTTAATGTTGCCTGGCGAAAAAACAACATTTAAAGGTGATATTGAATAATTAAATTAAAGGCGATATAAAGTGACTTTGGGGAAATATTAAAGAGGACTTTATAAAGTTACTTTATAATTTGGATGAAGGGGCTGCGGCTAGGGGAAACCCTAGCTACAGACCAAAGTCTTGTGTTTTTTCCTTTTTTCTCCTCGCGAGATCCTTTGAGGCTTTGGGCGCATAACTGCTTCCTGTGCTTCTTCCGGGAAGGTTTGCGTTTTCTTTTTTCGCCATCTGTGTTTAAGAGACAACCAATATTTGAGCCTTGGTTGCGGCTCCATGTTTGGTTGCAATGTCTCTTTCCCTTGTGTTCTTTCCATTTTGGCTCGGTTCACCCTCCTTCGTCTCCAAATCTAGGCTTCATTTGTTGGTGGGGTTGGTCTCGATTCTCGTGGCTCTTCCTGCCTGTGCCCTCTTCATTTTTTTCCGCTATGGGTTGTCGACGCTATCTCAATGGAGTTTTTCTCCCCCCCTTGCAGGCCTATGTGTTCGCTCCTCTTGATCTACCTTTTGTCTTGGAGTTGTTGTTAGGATCTGATGCAAGTCATTAGTTTTCGCTATTGTGGCTCACTGTTTGGGAGTCGAGTTCAACCTTTGGCTACCATGGTTCAAAAGTTTTTTTTCCTCTTTTTCCTGAGAGGGTTGCTTTCTACTCAGATCTGTTCCACTTCATCTCTGGTTTATCTTGGGTGATGTGTATAGTTTCCTTCTCTCGACAAGTTTTTTGGAGATGCCTTCTCTTTGGTTTCATGCTGGCTTGTTCAAGGATTGATGTATACCCAGCTCTGGGTCCTTTCTTATAGGGCTCTATTTGTCTCATCCTCTGGTTGTTCCTTTAGATCCTATTTTTGGAGCCTGATCAGTTGTCTGCAGGATTTTGGACTATTATTTCTTCAATATTTAGTGTGTGCGGAGTTTTTTTCGAAGTTTTTAGAGGGTGTGGCCCTCACCAATCCATCCCTTCTGGTATGTTCAGGGCTTGACTCAATGTCAAGGTTTTCTTGGTGGTCGCGGTGGATGAGGATCCCTGCGTCCCCCTCTGGTCTGTGGTGTGGAGCCGATGCTTGGGTTTTCTATTTCTTTGTGGCGGGGTTTTCTACAGATCTTTGATGTCCTACTTTTACGGGCGTGCGGTGTTGATTTTTGACTGATGGGGTCAACACTTTGATGTCTGTCTAGGGCATGTGGATTCTGGTTTCCCCTCAGTGGTTGCAGGTTCTCTTGTTGTCCCTTTGGACCTGTATTTAGAGGAGATTACTTGTCGCTCTGGCCTAGTCCATCCGGGTTCTCTTCTGATCTGATTTATGTCATTTTTATTGGTTGAGATTGGTGGTTTTTCTGTGTAGACTTCATATGTAATGATGCCAGTTTTTTAGGGCCATTTTTATTGTTCCTTTCTTCCTCTCGAGGATGAAATCTATCTCAAACCTAAATGCATGCTCTCTGTTTTCATTATTCAAAATGTAATTTTTATTTCTTTTAATAAAAGTTACGCTTTTTTTCTTTGGAAAAAAAAGTTACTTTATAATTAATTATTAGAGCGGAAAAGGAAAAATGGTATAAAAAGTGAAATTAGAGTTTGTTCTCCTCATTCATGATTATTTTTCTCAAAATCGGTTTGGAGAGCTCTTGTAGCTTTTTTGGCTCTTAGATTGAAACCCTTGAGTGATTGGGTTTGATGGTGAGACTAATCCACCCTAGCTAGTCAAGTTGGAGAGACCAAGTAGGTCTTTCACTGGATTTTATTACAGAAGAAAGAAGGCACACAATTTGGCTAGGTCTTTCACTGGAGTTTATTGCAAAAGAAGGAAGGTGCACAATTTGGCTAAGTCATGGGGCATTCCCATAAATTGTGTGTTCTTGTGGAGGTTGTTCATATAGGTCGAGCTGCAATTAATTATTTACTCTCTTTTCCTTGGGTCGTCCCACTTATTGTAGCTTGTGGGGATCTTTAAGAGGGATCTGTGCCATTAAATACAAATCATGGGGATCTTTAAAGGGGGTCGTAACATTATTACAAGTTGTGGGAGTCTTAATGTGACACCTCAACCACCTAGGTCGGACCATGCTACTCCAAATAATTCTATGATACCATATTGTAACACCCTCGACCACCTAGGCCGACATCGTTACTGAGTAAACATCTTTTACGAAAATATTCACATATATACGTAACAGGAAATAAATCGAGATAACATCTGATATATATATATATATATATATATATATATATATATATATATATAATTAAACAGACATCAACACTATGCTCATACACATGCTCATGCAGAAGCAACACTAACACATACATGCAATATATATAGGCATTACTTATCAATTATAACACATGTACAAATACACAACATACAATGAACAAATAATTGGTGCTTATCTCTTAATTGAAGTACACCAATTGCGTGCAGACATTCCACGAACCTCCCAACCTTAGACCATGTTGCTCATCACTCTCAATAGTGGGTCACCCCCGAGATGGGACTAAACTCCACCAGGCAAGGGATTCCTAGGCTAGATAGGGACAACATGAAGTTGCACAATACAATAGGAAGGATTTTCTCCAAGGAGCCACTTACACCCACAACTCACAGACTCTCATTCCCCACATGTTTTTCCCACCCCATGAGTGTACACCTTCATTGTCCAATAATCCATCTTCTACTACGCCTCCCTTTCCTTGGGCTTCAACAACATGCCAGATCGAGAATTCTCAGAGCTCTGTAGCTGCTACTGGAATCCCTCCAGGAGAACTCACTTCCTCAACACACTCTCTCACCTGGAGAGAGTTGCTCATAGTCCTGACAACCTGCTTCTTCTATCCACGAGTCTGACAACCCGCTTCTTCACTCTCGCTCCTCCACACACGGGCACAGTGATGGAAACAACATAAACTGGGCATGGGAAACAATACAGACAAGACAAAAACTGGAAACCCGCAAGGTACATGTATCTCAAGGGTATCAACTCAGTTTTGTTACAGAGGTTTGGGGTCTTGTCATTCAACAATGGTGGACTGGCTCACTGCCTTCTTGTTCAGTTCAATCACGAGTTAGGGTAATGGATGGCCAACATGGTCCAAAATCATGAGATTCAACAACAGGGTTCGAATGCTCAACCTGGTGAGAATGGTGAGAACGCCCCCCCATAAATTTGCATGCATTTTGGATGACACTTGGATTTCTAGGAGCATGTTCCCCCAACTTGGAACTCGTTCCCCTCCCCAAAGGAACTTAGGATAAATTAATATCCTCTTTACAATTTTTTAGAATAATAATATATTATTCTACTAGGCCCTTAATCTTAGGCTCTTTTAGCCTCCTCCCTTGCCCAACCTAGTGAAGTTTAGTCCCCCATACTCTTTCTTCATGGTCGGTCTACACATAGCAATGTTTTTATATTAAATATATGATTTTTTACATGTACAAAATAGGCTCTTGGCCTTTAACACCTAGGCTCCTAGCCTAATCAACACATAAGCATACCATCTTATAAATACTCGGCTCACCATCCTACAAAAAATGTTACATTTGTAATTACAACTGGTGCTCATCCTTGGGGTATTACAATCCCCTCCCCTTATTTTTTTCCTGTCCTTAGTGCAACTTAATTACAAAACATCAACAAGATTTCCAAAATCTTCAAAAAGATGTAGGTATTCTTCCTGCATAACGTCTTCATGCTCCCATGTTGCGTCCTCGGGACCGTACCAGGTCCATTGAACCTTTACAATCCCTATGGATCGACTCCAGAGTTGCTTTCTCTTTCGGTCCAGTATGCAAACCAAATGCACTTGTAAGGCACCTTCTTGCTCCACCTGAATCACATTCCAATAAATCACATGATTAGCATCATGTACATATTTCTTGAGCAATGAGACATGAAATACATTATGAATAGTCATGCATACAGAAAATTCAAGCATATAAGCTACTGGTCCAATCCTTTCTAGAATTTCAAATAGTCCACAATATCTGGCTGCCAACTTGGAACAACTTCCCATCTTCAGGGAACTTCTGTTGGCTTTCACCTTCAAGAAAACATGATCACCCACCTTAAATTCCTTGTGGGTTCTGCCTTTGTCAGAATAATTTTTTTTCTTGTCTTGGGAAGCCTTCAAATTTTGTTTAATCTTCAGTATTTGCTCTTCCATTTCCTTAAGAAACTCTAGCCTAACCACTACTCTATCTGCTGGTTTGTCCCAACTTATTGGGGTGTTGCACTATCTACCATAAAGTGCCTCAAATGGGCTCATCTTCAATGATGCTTGGTACCCATTGTTGTAACCAAACTCTACCAAGTGTAGGTAGTCTTCCCATATGGGTGGTTTGTCCATCACATACATTCTTAACATATATTCTATCACTTGATTTATTCTTTCTCTTTGTCCATCAGACTTAGGATGAGAAGCTGTGTTGAAGTTCAGGTTTGTTCCTAACCCCTTGAATAATCCTCTCCAAACATTTGAGGTAAACTTTGGATCTCTGTCAGACATAATTGTCTTGGGTATGCCATGCAAGCATGATACTTCCCTCATATAAATATCAACAACATTAGTTTCCTTGTGAGTAATCTTCAATGGAATAAAATGGGCAGTGTTAGTAAGCTTATCCACCACCACCATGATTGAATCATGCTGCTTGTTTGTTCTAGGTAACCCTGTGATGAAATCCATTGTCACCACTTCCCACTTCCACTCAGGGATGGGTAATGGTTGTAGCAACCCAACTGGGTGTCTATGCTCAACTTTGACCCTTTGACACTCCATACATCTGGAGATGTATTCTGCAATTTCTTTCTTCATGCCTGGCCAGTAGTAATGGCTCTTGACTGTTGAAACTATTTTCTGATATCCAGGGTGCCCAACATAAGGCACATTATGCATCTCTTTCAAGATCATACTCCTCAATTTGTGAGAACCGGGTACATAAATTTTGTTTTTGTACAAGAGAATTCCATCAATTCCCAATTCATAATCTTCAACTTTCTACCGCATTTTACCTTGCTACAATTTAGTTACCAATTCCATATACTGCAAATCAACTTTTGCAGCCTCATAAATTCTGCCTTTAAGATCTGTTTGATACATGCTAATGGTTGTAGAATGCAGTTCATGCACTCTCCTGCTGAGTGCATCAACCACTTTGTTCTCCTTTCTTTTGATGTTCTTGATATCAAAGTCATATTCATAGAGGAATTCCAACCATCTACTCTGCCTAGCATTCAAAGTAGGGCTGGTCAAACAAATATTTCAGACCATTATGGTATGTTCTCAGCTCAAACCTTCTTCCCATGAAGTAGTGTCTCCATTTACTTAAGGCAGGCACTATGGATGCCAACTCCAAATCATGAGTGGCATAGAGCCTTTCATGCTCTTTCAATTTCCTGGATTCAAAACATATCACAAACCCATTCTGACTGAGGACTCTACCTAGTCCTTCTTTGCATGCATTTGTGAAAACCATGAACTCTTCATTCGGATATGAAATATTTATAATTGGAGCATTGGTTAACAACTCCTTCAATTACTAGAAGCTCATTTCATATTCTTCTATCCATTGAAACTTCTTCCCCTTCCTTTTCAAGGAAGTGATGGGATGAGCTATTCTTGAAAATCCTGCAATGAACCTTCTATAGTAGTCAGCTAGACCCATGAAGGATCTGAATTCTGTCACATTCTTAGGTGTTGTCCACCCTTTAATGGCCTCAATCTTTTTAGGGTCCACTACTATCCCTTCTTCAAATATGATATGCCCCAAATAGTGAATTAAGTTTTGATAAAATGAGCACTTGCTCAATTTGGCATACAACTGATGCTCTCTTAGCACTTGCAACACCATCCTCAAATGATGCTCATGTTCTTCTTCCGACTTGGAATATACAAGGATGTCATCCAAAAAGACAATGAAAAACTTGTCTAAATATTCTCGGAAAACACCATTCATTAAGCACGTGAAAACAACTAGTGCATTTGATAACCCAAATGGCACCACTGTGAACTCATAATGACCATACCTTGTCCTGAAGGCAGTCTTGCTGATGTCTTCCTCTTTAATCCTTACCTAATGGTATCTTGACCTGAGATCTATCTTTGAAAATATCCTTGCATCCTTCAACTAATCGAAGAGATAATCAATCCTTGGTAGAGGATACTTGTTCTTTATAGTTACTTTATTTAACTGTCTGAAGTCAATGCACAATCTTAGGGTCCCATCTTTTTTCTTCACAAATAACACTGGGGCACCCCAAGGTGACACACTTGGGTGTATGTACCCCTTCTTTAAAATTTCTTCAAGCTGCATTTGCAGTTCCTTCAGTTCTGGTGTGCTCATCCAGTAGGGAGTCTTTGATACTGGAGATTTCCCAGGCATCAAATTTATAGAGAAATCAATATCTCTCTTTGGAGGTGGCCCTGGTATCTCCTTGAACACATCTTCAAAATATTTCAGGACTGCATGATCCTCCAATTTTGGCACCTTATCCTTAGGTGATTCATCCATATGGGCTGAAAATATTTGGCA